>PVKA01040922.1:0-18424 GCA_004027165.1 Ctenomys sociabilis | reverse complement strand
AAAAAAAAAAAAAAAAAGAAAGAAAGAATGTTTGTATAAACAAAAAGGGGGAATTGGCCACGGCTATATCCCAAAGGAGAGACTTTCTTTAGCTCTATTCACCATTAATTTTTTAAATTTGGTGCTGCAAATTTGTCTAAGCAACTGTCCAGTTTTCTTTTAGGTAATTGGACTGGGGAATTTGATGGCCTCATGGAACAGCTGAGTGGCCATTGTGACGGTGAACTCGACAAGGATGGACGCTGGATTAGCAGAGGGCTTGGTTTCATGGTTCTCCATCGCCATGAATCACCTGAAAGAGTGGGCGGGAATGGGAGCTCTGGCCGGCCAGACGGTGCTGATATCCTTGGTATGCCTGTGGTGCATCTGCCGTGTTAGGTTCCTTCAGCGTCGTGGTACAGCCATGATAGTTCAAGCCTTTGCAGCCATTGAGACTGGACAGTCCCCTGGTGTTTGGCTGGCCACCTTACACAAATAGTTTACCGGCACAGGGTGTGAGGCAAAGCACTGCACTTAGAGACCAGAGCGGCCATGCTGGAATCTAAGGAGAACATACCCGATTGTATGTGGGTTCCATGCTTTCCACCCCACCCCTATGAAAAAGGGCATCAGAGAGCGCTGACACTCCCTGGGTGCAACCCACCTGGGCAAGAGCCGGCCTCTGTCCTTGCACAACAGGGATCAGGCCTCTGTTCTCACCTGTTGCTATAAACAAAAAGGGGGAACTGTAGAGAGCTGCGAATAGCCGCGCCTGAAAGATGGTGCTGGCTTCTGCCTTCCACCCCCCGCTGGGTGAGTGCTCTCCATGATAAACAACTCCATATATGGCTAAGGCTAAAGCTATGGCTCACTTCCACATACCTGGACCTATTGGTGACGTCCACGTGGCCTTCCGGGATTGGACGCCCAGAAGGTATTTAGCTAAGAGTGGGCTTCCCCTCGAGGCAGAAGAAGATTGTTCAAGGGTCCTGGATAAACCACTGAAAGAAGAGTCTAGTGTTGCGGCTTCCTTGCTGGCGAGGTTGCCCGTGACACAGGACTACAAGGTAAACCCTGA
Organism: Ctenomys sociabilis; assembly: GCA_004027165.1. NCBI lineage: Eukaryota > Metazoa > Chordata > Mammalia > Rodentia > Ctenomyidae > Ctenomys > Ctenomys sociabilis. The sequence goes on along the minus strand of PVKA01040922.1, from coordinate 17,367 downwards.
GAGATCTTCACTGACCACATAATAAATATAAAGTTCATGTGTTGGTATAGAAGTCTTGATCTATCTAGGTCTTAACCATCCATCAGAAAAGTATAAAAATGTTTTAACGTTTAGATCTGTAATCCATTTTGACTTTAACTTAGTGCATGGTGATAGACCTGGATCAAGTTTTAGTTTTTGGCATGTAGAAAGCCAAGTTTTCCAGCACCATTTGTTAAAGAGGCTATCTTTCTTCCAATGAGTATGGTTGACCCCTGTGTGGAAGACTAGATGGCTGTGTATGTTCATAGATGCTTCTGGACCTTATAATCTATTCCATTGATCCTCAGGTCTATTTCACTGCCAATACCATGTTGATTTTATTACAGTGGCTTTGTAGTATAATTTCAAGTCAGGAATTGTGATGCCTCCTGCCTTGTCTTTATTGACCAAGATTGCCTTTGCTATTCTAGGTCTTTTGTGGTTCCAAATAAATTTTAGGAACCATTTCTCTAGGTCTGGGAGGTATGTTGGTAGCAGTTTGATAGGGAATGCATTAAATCTCTACAGGCATTTTGGGAGTATGACCATCTTCAAAATGCTGTTCCTTCCTCTCCAGGAGCATGGAATATCTTTCCATTTTCTGTAATCCTCTATAATCTCTTTTCTTAGTGTGTTGCAATTTTCCGTGAAAAGATCTTTGACTTCCTTGGTTAAGTGAATTCCAAGGTATTTCATTTTCTGTGGTGCTATTGTAAAAGTTATTGTTTCTATTGTTTCCCTTTCAGTGAGCTAGTTATCTTTGTAGAGGAATGCTGTTGACTTTTGAGTATTGATTTTGTATTGTGCTATGCTACTGAATTTCCATATCAGTTCTAGTAGTTTCTTGGTGGAATTTTTGGCATCTTCCAAGAAAAGTATCATGTCATCTGCAAATAGTGATAATTTAACTTCTTCTTTATGTATTCTTGTTCCCTTTATTTCTCCCTCTTTTCTAATGGCTGTTGCTAAGGATTCCAAGACTATATTGAAAAGTAGGGTTCATACAGGAAATCCTTGTCTTGTACCTGATTTAAGAGTAAAAGATTTCAATTTTTCCTCTTTTGGGATTATATGAGCTTTTGGGTTGTCATAGACGGCTTTTATGAAGTTAAGGTAGAGTCCATGTATTCCAATTTTCTGTAGGAGTTTGAACATGAATGAGTATTGGACTTTGTCAAAGGTTTACTCTACATCAATTGAGATGATGAAGTGGTTTTTATATTTAAGTCTATTAATATAGTGTATTACATTTGTAGATTTTCGGATACTGAACAATTCTTGCATCCCTGGGATGAATCCTACTTGTTCATGGTGTATGATCTTCTTCATGATTTGCTGTATTTTATTTGCCAGAATTTTATTGAGTATTTTTGCATCTATGTTCATGAGGGAGACCGACCTGTAGTTTGCCTTTTTGTTTGTGTCTTTCCTTGGTTTTGGAATCAGTTTTATACTTGCCTCCAGAAATGATTTTGGGAGCACTGCTTCCTTTTTAACTTCATTGAGGAGTTTGTGGAGTGTGGGGATTATATCTCCTATAAATTTCTTGTAAATTCAGCTGTGAATCCATCAGGACCTGGACTTTTCTTTTTTCCGTAAGCTTTTTATTATGTTTCGTATTTTGTTGACGGTTATTGGCTTATTGAGAGTTGTTATATGTTCTTGATTCAGTTTTAGTAATTTGTACCTTTTGAAGTATTTGTCCATTTCTTCTGTGTCTTCTATTCTGTGAGTATAAAGATTCTTGAAGTAACTATTGATAATCCTATGAATTTCTGCTGCATCTGTGGTGATCTCATCCTTTGCTTTCCTTATTGTATGTACTTGAATTTTTTCTTACCTCTTTTTGATGAATTTGGCTGGAGTCTTATCAACTTTTTTAGTCTTTCAAAGAACGAACCTTTTAATTTATGGATTCTTTGAACTGTTTTCTTCATCTCAATTGAATTAATTTATCTTCTAATCTTTATGATTTCTTCAAGTCTTTGCACTCTTGGATTCATTTGCTCTTCTTTTTCTAGTTGTTGGAAGTGCAACATTAGGGTGCTAATTTGTTTCCATTCTGTTTTCTTAATGTTTGCGTTCATAGCTCTAATTTTCTCTCTAAGAAATGCTTTTAATTGCATCCCATAAATTCCCGGAAGTTGTGCTTGAATTTTTATTGAATTGTAGATATTGTGGAATTTCTTATTTAATGTCTTCTGTGACCCATTGATTGCTGAGTAGGGTGTTGTTTAGTCTCAATGAATTTAGCGGCATTTTTTGGTTTCTTCGGTGATTTATTTACAGTTTCAGTGCACTGTGGTCAGATAATATGCATGGGATAATTTCTATTTTCTTGTATACACTTACACATGAGCTCTGGACTAGTATGTATTTTATTTGGAAAATGACCCATGTGCAGCTGAAAAAACTGGGTATTCATCTGTGTTTGGGTGGAACACTCTGTATATGTCCACCGGGTCCTTTTGTTCCAAGCTCTGGCTCAGTTCTGGTACTTCCTTGCTAATTTTTTCTCTGGATGTTCTATCTTTTTGAGATAAGGGGGTGTTAAGTTCTCCTGTTAAGATTATTGTCTTAGATATTAGGTTTTTCATGTCCATTAAGATTTGTCTTACATAGCTGGGTGCTCCTGTCTTTGGTGCATAGATATTTATGAGTGTTAACTCTTGCATTTTTTTCCCTGTCCAACACATAGTGGCATTCTTTATCTCATTTGATCCTCTTTGGTTTGAAGTTGTCTTAGAACAGAATTTCTACTCCTGCTTTGTTCTGAGGTGCTGGGGTATGTAGTATTGTATTCCATCCTTTGACTTTGAGTCTATGAATGTCCTTTTGAGTTAAGTGTGTTTCTTGTATACAGCATATTGCTGGATTTTGTTTCCTAATCCACTGTGCCAGTCTTTTTCTCTTAATTGGTAAACTGAGTCTGTTTACATTGATGGTTATTATTGAAATGTGTTGACTTATGTTTGTCATGATATTTACCTGGTGTTGTTTACTCCTTTGTATCCTGTGTTTAACTGTCTTTCCTGTTTAATGGATTCTTTCTGTTCTGATTCATGGAGTTCCGTTCATTGTGGTCTCTCTCTAGAACATCTTTCAGCAGTCTGTGAAGGGATGGCTTTGTCATCATGGAAGTCTGTAGTTGTTCTTTGTCGTGGAAGTATTTCATTTCTCTAACAAACTTGAAAGACAGGTTTGCAGAGTATAATAGTCTGGGCTGGAATTTGTTATTGGGCAGGACTTGAAGAACTCTGCTCCACACTCTGCTTGCCTTCATAGTTTGTGTAGAGAAGCTGGCTACAATTCTGATGGGTTTTGTTTTGAATGTGATCTGCTTCTTCTCTCCAGAAGCTTTCAGTATATTATTTTTGTGTTGGATTTCTGCAATCTTGAGTATTATATGTCTAGGTGTGTTTTTACTTGGGTTGAAGTTATTTGGTGTTCTGTATGCTTCAGTTACCTGAATGTTGGATTGTTTCCTCATATTTGGAAAGTTTTCTGTGATTATTTCTCTCCAAAATTTTTTTATGTCATTTGTATTGATTCTTCATTCTTGTTGATATTAATTATTCTCACATTGTTCATCCTGGCATCATCTTGCAGGTGATGGATTATTTTGTCCTGCATTCTCATTGTTTTTAAGATGTCCTTTCTTACCTTTTCACTAGCTGCACCAGCCTCAAGATCTGAAACTGTCTTCGCTTTCACTCAGTTTTGAAGACTCGTGATTGATACTTTTAGTTTTATATCTCTTTGACTCTGTTTCATATGTTCTATTTCTTTTCTGTATTGCTCATTCAAGGAATCCATCATATTTCTGATCTCAATTTTTTTTATTCATGTCTTCTTTAGAGGTATTTATTAATTCCTTTTCTGCAGAGTTTCCTCCAAGTTGGGTTTCCTCTGTATATTTCTGGACTTTTTTCTGTATTTCAGATGCTATGATTTCAAAGTATTCTTTTTTTTTCAAAGAATTCTCTTTTGATTTCAGAAATTATTTCTGCTTTGAGTTCCTCACTCTATTTCTGCTGTTGTTTCTTTGTTTCAGATGCTGTTAATTCATACGTTTCAGCTGAAATAGTGCTCTCTGCACTTGTTCTGGGTGAGCATTGTTTTTCTACTCAGTATTTCTGGATTTGGTTCTTTATTTCAGATACTATGTATTCAGATATTTCTTTTTTTATTTGAGGAATTAATCCTCATCTGATTTCCTCTAAACCTTTCTGCTATTGTTCCTTTGCTCCTGTATCTGTTAATTCATGCATTTCAGCTGAGCTAGTGTCCTCTGCACTTTCTGATGGACTTGAGGCCTGAGATTCATTTTTCTCCTTGTTCTTGTCATTTTGCATAACACTGAGCTCTGACCTTTGGTGTAGAGCTTTGGTGCAGCTATAGCCTTAGCATGTAATGAGATTCTGGTGCTAGTCTATTAAGTTTGAGATTATCTAGTTATGCCTGTCCTGTATCTAGTTGTTGTGTTCAGATCCTTTTTTCTGCAGCTCCTGAGGTTCCTCTCTGCTTGTTTCCTGGTCAGGCAAGCATGAACTGAACCAGGATGCAGAGAAAGTAGTGAAAATTCCCACTATCTTGGCTGGCTTTGGGGCGAGAGACCAGAAAGTTGCCAGAGTCAACCCTCCTGTCTCAGGAAGGTCGCTCTCTAGTTGGGTGGGCCTGGGCTTTGGTGGATCTCCTAGGATCCCAAAAGGATAGTGGATGCTGTTATTCACCAGGTAGGGTGTGCTGGGTCAGCTAACCTATGCTGGGTCCCGGTCCATGGGCTGGAACCGCAGAAGGCGGGAAACGTCCCTCCAGTTGGGCGGGTCTGGAGCCCTCACTCACAGCCTGAACTGCACTGGGTCTCAGCCATGTGGTGCAACCGGGGATCTCTGGAAATGTTTCTCTGGCACGGTGGGCCTGGAGCTCTCTGCTCACTGAACTTTGATTGCCCAGGGTGTCAGGGAAGTTCACACTCACTCAGCGGGCTTTGCGGCAGGGGATCTGGGCAGTTGCTAGGGCAGAATGGGCCCTGAGGTTTCAGGCTGATCACTGACTTGGAGAGCTTGGGAGCAATGATTTGGGTAGTGCATGTAGGAAGAAGCCGAAGGGTTTCCCTCAGACTCACCACACACTCACTGATCTGGGAAGCCTGGTGAGTTGTGAAAATTCCCACTCACTGGGAGGGTTTGGGGCGGGATTCTGGAGGCCGCCAGAGTCACCTGCTGTCTCAGGCCAGTCTCTCTGGCTGGGTGGGTGTGGGCAGGATCGAGACATATGTAAAAAGGATGATACAAAGATCAACTGGGCTGATTAAAGCACCTGCACGTAGGTCCAGGGGCGGGGGATTCTATCCCATGGCCACCCCGGCTCCCAGTGCACACTTAGACCACGATTGAGACTGGGCCTGGTAGCATGCCTGTAATCTCAGCTCGTCAGAGGCTGTAAACAGGTGGATCACTATGAGTCCGATCTAGTAGTGAGATGCTGAACACCCTGTAGACTCTTCCATATATATATATATATATATATATATATATATATATATATATATATATACACACACACACACACACGACAGTTAGGATAGATATAAATCTACTTTCTCCTAATTCAATGAGAAAAAAGGTTTGTACTAATATTGTTTAGACAAGACATCATGTCTTCATCTTGTCCTCTGAACAACTACAACAAAGACAACAATATGCTCTGTGTTAATTATTATAACTGTCCTTTTTTTGAAAAGTGTTTATTGCTATTTTATCTTTTTTCTCATGAAAATGAATTTTAAAAATTAAAAATATTCATCTGCAATAATTTATAGAATATAATAATTTTTTGCTCAAATACTTCATAAAGCACGATTCACTTAAATAGCACTATTTCAACATGATTTGATAAGGTAAGATGAAAGAGGTATTAGTAATATAAAATCTAATTAAAACTCAAAATTGATAAAGTCCAATAAGATTACAATGTATTCTTTAGGTCTACCTTAGAATGTAGGTAAATAAGTATTTTCCACAAACAATTTCACTTCCCTCTGCAATATCAAACTGTGCTGCTTTTAAAGTTATAAATTACATATTAAGTAAAAAAGTAGAAGATTATTATTTTTATTCTTGTTTATTCTCAATAGAAATATCCATACCAATGAAAGTATGAACTGTTAATAAATATAATTATATTAAAGAATTAGGCCCTTATGCTTAAATATGTTTCTATAATTTAATTCTACTCTCACATATTTGAAATATTAGTGGTAGCTGAATATAAATATCAATTTTTGCCCAATGAATAATACAGACTTCATTTATTTATTTTGTTAAATTTATTTTTATTATTTTGTTTTGAAAAATAAAAGACAAAAGGAAGGAAAAACTCAGAGACTGACAATGACAAGCAGGATCATATACAGCAATGCATATGTTACAGAATTTCAGAACAAGAATTGCTGATTAACAGTGGTTGATTTATTATCTATTTTTATCATCAAATCTGTTGTTCAGATTGACAGATGTAGTTATGCAAGATTGGTTGTATGACTGCATATTACTGCTTGTTTTCCAGAAACTTTAAGTTTTTGTTTTTGTCCTCAAAAATAAGAAAAAAAAACCACTTCATTTAAATATAAGATATATATAGATATATCTATATCTATATCTATATATATATATATATCTTTTCCTTTCTTTTTTTTCCACAACCAAACGGTTCTGTTGCAAAGGTAACATGCTACACAAGGTTACTAGTGACTAATAGCTGATCTTAACCAGACAGAATGTTGATCTCAGGATTGAGGTAGTTTATTTGCTTTAGGCCCTGAGGCCTAATCCCACCTACACACATTTGATCCATTTCCTAGCTTGCTGCAATGGAACACCCATCTCTGACCAAACAAAACAAAGAAGAGAAATATGTTGGGAGCCACGGAAGACAGATGAACATTTTATAGAACTCAAATCAAATTTATTTCCCAAATAATATAGAAATGAAGATTTAATTCTGGATGAAATGAGCACAAATTTTCTCAACTGTTTCCTAGAATATAAATTTTTTAAATAATTTGAACATACAGTCAAAAACAAGCTAAAAATGTTGACTTCTGCCATATTTAAAATTATCCTAGTGACTGATAGTAGTGAAGTTAATATTCTATCTGGAAATTTATTTAAGTAAGCAAAATTTTCAGGGACATCATCTTTTTATGATAGACAAAGAATATTTGCTAAAAAGTTTTAATGTAAAGCGTTTTGTACCAAAGGGCTTCTATTGTATTAATGACAATGCAGAATTCACTCTAAATTTTCCCTTCCTTTTATACTCTGACCTATTATTCTTGTGCTTCCTGTGGTTGTTGACTGCCCTCCCTGAATCATATCCTTCTGTTACTCCCACCCAATTCATGCGGTGAAGTCTTAAACATAAGCATCACTATAGTTAAAGTTAGATCTTTTCATTAATTAGAATAAGTCATTTAGTAAGATTATAGGTTGTTCCTTTTATCTAGTATGACCAATGATCTAATAGGAAGACACACTGATTTAGTGTTTTTAATATTTAAATCTTTGGTCCATTTTGACTGCAGCTTTGTGCATGGTATTAAGCATGGTTCTAGTTTTAGCCTTCAGCATGTGGAAAGCCAGTTTTTTTCTGGCACCATTTATTAAGAGGCTGTCTTTCTTCCAGTGAGTCTGTTTGGCCCATTTATCAAAGTCAAAGTGGTTGAGTGTGTTTGCAGTAGTGCCTTCATCTTCTAAACTGTTCCACTGATCCTCGGGTCTGTCTTTACGCTAGTACTATGCTAATTTTATCACAGTAGTTTTGTAGTATAATTTCAGATCAGGGATTGTGACAACTCCTGTCTTTCCTTTGTTTCCTAGGATTGCTTTTGATATTCTGTGTCTCTTATGGTTCCAAGTGAATTTGAGGAAGGTTTTCTCCAGCTCTGTGAGGTATACTAATGGTATGTTAGTCAGGACTACATTGACTATGTATAACAATTTTGTGAGTATGGCCATTTTCACAATGTTGGCTCTTCCTATCTAGGAGCACCAGATATATTTATATTTTTATTTTCTCAGAGTACAATAATTTTCACTAGATAAATCTTTTGTATCATTTGCAAGACTGACTCATAAGTATTTCATTTATTGGATATTATGTTTAAAGACATACTTTCCCTAATTTCTCTCTCAATGCATTTATTCTTTTTCTGAAAAAATGCTATTGATTTTTCAATATTGTCTTTGTATCCTGCTACTTAGTTTGGTTTTTAAACTTACAAGACTCTTGGTTGGGTTTTAGGGATCCTTATGAAATGTACCACGTCATCTGCAAATAATGATAATGTCACTTCTTTTCCAATCCTTATCCTTTTATTTCTCCATCTTATCTAATTGCCCTGGCTAATATTTCAGATCTACATTGAATAAGAGTGGAGACAGTGGGCATCTTTTACAAGAAAAATTTGGTCAAGAGAATGGAAAATAAGAGAAAAATTAAGATTAAACTGTTCCTTTCAATATACTAGTCGGAATCAGCAGTACAATTCCACGTTATCCTGTGTATTTCTTATATCTTCCTGAAGCTTGGACAAAATAAGCTCTAAAGTCTCAATTTCTACCAAAATTACATTCATAACAACCTGTATTTTTCGAGTGTTCACATTAAAACTCTTGTAGTCTTTTATCATTCTCAAACAACAAAACTAAATCTTCATCTGTAGGTATTTGTAACAGTAGCAGCCCCCTTATGGCATCAAAGTCTAACTGATTCCACTCAAACTCAACTCTCATTTGATTTTCCCTCCTATGCTCATTGAAATTTACTTTCCAGCATGAATCATGATAATAAGAGCGTGGACATATAAGAGATATTCACATACAAGCCAGAAGGTCTGCCCTCAGAGATGGATTCAGGTTGCTATCACGGCAGTGTATTTGTTATTAGTTAATCCTTCCTTTGGCGTTCCAACTTGTCAATACCATACATGTCACCTGCCTGCTCTGTAGAATAACCTATTTCTTCCTAACTTCTTGGTACCTCTGGCATTTCTTACTTCATACATCTCTTCTTGTACCTTCAAGTTCAGCAACAACTGACCATGTAGTTATCATACTAATCTTTTTGTCTTCATATTCGAGTTACACATAATTGTGATTCCACATGACCTAATCTAATGACTCACTATAATTTCCTGTCTCCATTTCATGATTCCTAACATTAATTATATCAATAAATTTGATTCCCTTGTCTTGCAGTCTAGCATATTCACATTTCAAGCATTAGGACGAGAAATTCTTTAGGAAACACTTTTCTGCCTGTTACAATCCTGACCTAGGAAACTTCAAGAAATATAAACAAGGTAGTATAATTATACCAAAATTTTACAAATGTATATAGATTGTCTTTAAATTAATTTCTTAAGTACTGTATTATTGCATTTGTCAAAGTAAAAAGACAAATGTGATGATCCAATTTCTGATCACCATAGAAAAAAGGTCATGGTATCTTTAATTTTTCATATAACTTCTACTGCCCAAATGGATCAGATTATTTATTATAATCCTCAGAAACAACTACAGTATTGGGGAATCAATGATTTATTTTCTAGCCTTGGGCAAGTTAATCAACCTTTCAGAGCAGCCATGTCACACTGGCAAGAAGAAAGTAAAATATATTGCTTTACAAAGTGATCCACTTCATGGAAAAAAAAGGATTCACAAAATATACACGTATGAGAGGCTGGGTGATGGGTCAGTGGAATAGACACTTCCCTGGCAAGCACATGGGCCTGAGGTCAATCCGTAGTTTTGCCAAAAAAAAAAAAAAAAAAAAAGAACATGCATGAGCACTATGCATTGTTGTGTAGGAACATTGGTAAGTGTCTTACATTGTTGAGTAAGAAAATGTGGAAAGGTGATGTTTCAGTTTTTTAACTTTTAGGTACTTTTTCATAGAAAGCATCAATTTCAAATGGACTCTAGTCTTAAGTTAGTACATTCTTTACAGTGTCAAATCCAGTGAGAGCTGTCAGCCAACTACAAGCCCAGGAAAATAGCCTAGAACATAGGTTTCCCTCAAGATATTTAAAGGGAATACACTAATAATAACTTGATCTTATAACTCTAGCATCCAGAATGATGAAAAATTCATCTTAATTATTTAAACCATCTATTATGAGTTTATTATGGTAAATCCATAACAAACTAATACAGGTAAAAACATCATGCCTGTGCTAATCTACGGTAGAATACATCCATACAGTATGCAAATATTATTGCTTACCCACTTCATAAACTTCTCAAGGGGTAGGACTCAGACAGTTGCTTGTTTCATGCAAAAATCTATAGTATGTATTGAGGGCATAAGTTAAATTTATAATACGTTTCTACATGGAACAAGTTTATAATCTAGTATATAGAATCAATTTTCAGGGTTTTTTTTATTACAAAGCAGAGAGCATTTGATTACATAATTGTTTGAAAAGTTTTTGCAGACTGCTTAAACAATTCAAATCTAGGGGGACCCTGAATTACACAGACACAGAGTGGCATGTACTATCAACTGTTACCCACTTAACTCCATTACAGTAAGTACAAAAGTCTCATTGCAGGACCAGCTGCTAGCTACACAGTAAACACAGATGCTATGCCTTCGTTCAAACCCTAAGTGTGAAATATGCTTTCAAAAGTCTCACATAGTAACAAAATGGACCACCTCTTCTATTTTAACATATATTAAACATATAAGGTAGTATATCTTAAGCAGAATATATATATATATATATATATATATATATATATATATATAAATGTCATGTGACTCACAATTATAAAATTCGTTTACTAAGAAGTAATTGTTTAAATGGTAGGTTAAAGTAGTTTATCTGCTTTTCATTTTCCTTGTTTCTCTTTCTGGGGGGGATTGATGCCTATACATTTCACTCAAAAGAATGAAATTAAAACCAAAGAGAGATGACAAAGAAAAAAATTAATCATTTCAATTGTCACAAATAGGGAGGTTTTATAAATATCAGATTGGAGGTGCACATTACTGCCTGAGAAAAGTTAGAGTAAAAATTAAGCAGAATATGTAGCCTGTGCAGAGGATGATTAGGATTTTGATGAATGAAAAGAACAAATGTATCAAAGTTCTTATCAATAAAAATAGTACAACATAGAATGAAATTGTGAACTACTCATATAGTGTTCTCTCTCTTCAATTGATAATTTTTTTAAATTTACGCACATAAATCTACATAGGTATTCATAGTAATATGATACGTTACACCACCAAAGTGGAAAACATCTGGGTTGTCCATTAGTAATAAAGAGGGAAACAAAATTTCGTGTATGTGTACAATGGAACATTATTCAAATATAAAAAGAAATGCAGTGGTACACATTTTAGAATATGAATAAGATAAATTACATATAAAAATATGTAACTTAAAAGAAAGTAGTCAGGGGCTGGGGAGATGGCTCAGTGGAATAAGTGCTTCCCTGGCAAGTGCAAGGGCTTGAGTTCAATTCCCGGTTCCGCCAAAAAAAAAAAAAAAAAAAAAAGTAACCAGTCACAAAAGCACATAATATATAACTTCATATACAGAAAATAGTCAGAGTAAACACCCTGTAGAGAAAAATACAGATTAGTGGCTAAAGTTTGGATAGAAGGGACTTGGTTGATCGTAGCTGAGGTAAAATATGTCTTTCATTGTTAAAAATAGTATTTTAAAGTTAATTGTGATGGTGGCACAATCCATCAATAGATTAAAAATCGTTAAAGTATGCATTTTAAATTAGTGGATTTTATGATGTGTACATCTTGTAAGCCCCAATTCTTATAAGTGCTTGGGAATATTAGCTGTTTTAGTCTTTTTTTTAAAAACTTTGAGAGATATACAACTACTGTCTCTTTGTACTCTTAAAGCAAACACAGCAACCTCACAAGCATAATTAAGGGGCTTTCTGCTTTGGGACAACTAGGAGCTGATGCAGAAGCAAAAACTTCTGCAGTCAGTGCGCAGAAGTTATGCTTTTAATTTTTACACAAGGATGCTTCTATTGAGCAAAAAATTAATTCAGCCATTCATTTAATAATAAGAACCATCTGGATATTCAACATTATGTGAAAAATTGTAACTTTATATTCATATTTGAGTCCAGAAGGGCCAACAACATTATATATTCCTCTGGTCACATTACAAATCCCCCAAAACCTCTAAACTTCTAAAATAAAACTTAATTTCCCAGTACTTCAGGTTGTTCTTTTAAGTAGTTTATTATGTGCATCAATGATCTGAAACCAACAATCGTGCCTGCAACTGTCATACCCTGGGATGGTATCTCTACATGATGGTAGTGGTAGTGGTGGTGGTGGTGGTTTGGTGGTGGCACTGGTGGTGGTCGGGGTGTGGGTGGTGGTGGTGGTGGTGGTGATGGTGTGTGTGTGTGTGTGTGTGTGTGCATGTGTGGTGACACATTCTTAGACACTGGCATGGCCAGCAGTTATCTCACTGAAACTCCACTGAAACACTCTTGACTTTGGCTGGATGGTGAAGAGTTACTCTTTTGCCATTATCTCTGTTTTATTAGCTGAGAGACTTCTGATACACTCTTACCATCTTATAAATTAAGCAAATTGCAATTAAGGAATTGAATTTTGTATATTCATAAAAGTGAAAAAAAATTACATTTTTCTTTTAGTATTTTCTTAATCCAACAGTTTGTTCTGATTCAATAGAAAAATAAAAAGGAATAGCTATTTTCTTCATTTTTATTTTAAAATAAGATGATAGTTAATAAGCAATGGTTGCTTTATTACATTTTGTTGTCTTCAGAGTAGTTGCTCAGATTACCAGATACAAGTATATAGGATGGATCAACCATTTAACATTATGATCCTTACAATAAACTGATAGCAATTAGTCATAAAATTATCTTAACATACACACACACACACACACACACACACACACACACACATTTCTCCTTTCATCTATCCCAATTATTCTTTCCTTTTAAAAAATGATAAACATAGCAATAAAAATTAAGTTCCAAACAGGTTCTTAGGACAGCCACAACAGTTGAACATTGTGCATTGTCATTTTCCTAGAATGCATAGACATTCTGTCTATGAAATATATCTATAACAAGAGATATAGACATGCTATTTTTGTTTATACAATGTGCACACAAGGCTTTCTTTTTAATGAACTAAGCAATGAACGGATATAAAAGATGAAGTGCACTGCTTAATGATGAGTTTTTCAATTTCTCAATAAAGCACTTATCAGCCATACAAATTTCTGATAATAGGGGGTAAATTCTAAGGGGGTATTTTCAGAAAGTCAATGAAAGATGCTGAAAATACAGGCATCACATATGGACTTTCCTATTGTCAATATCCTTTGCCAGTCTAACGCATTTGGTACCACTGGAAAGCTACATTGTCACAGCCTGCTCACCTATCCTCGGTAGTTCCCATTGCTGTTCACTCCTGATGTTGTATGCTGTATGGGTTTAGACAATATTATGATGACATGTGTCAGTTATTAATGCATCACATGAAGTAGTTTCATGGGTTTAAAAGTACACTTTAGTCTTTTTCTTTATCTCTTCCATTGATTAATTCCTGGAAATTGATGATCTTTTATCTTATTATTATTATTTTTTATATTTAGTTTAGGGTCTATAGTGTCTCACTCTACAAATTGGAGTCATAGTGATCCTCCTATTCTCAGGCTCCCAAGCACTGGTATTACAGGCATACACTAGCATGCCCAGTCTCAGCCAGTCTCAGCAAGCCCGGGGGACAGGGCTAGCATGGCACTGGGGATTGAACCTCTGTACCTGCTCCTGGCTAAGCAGGCGCTGTAGTATGTTGAGCTATCTAACTGGCTCCTCTGATCTATTTTATTACAGTCATAGCTTGTTTTACCCCAATTGGATTAATGCCATAATGCATTTAAATTTCCTATGTTTTTAACAGCTTGACAACTTATATCACTGGACTACTAAATAATATGCCTTTATTTAGCTATACACTTTCACCAATAGAAGGGTATTTGGAGTGCTTCTAAATTTCAATAATTATGAGTAAAACTGATCTAAATACTCATGTACAAATATATATATATATGTATAATATATAATATATATTTATATTTATATAAATATATATAATATATATTTATATTTCAAATCTTTTGGGAAAGTATGAAAGAGTATGACTTTTGGATCAGAAACTGGATAGATCTGTAATTTTGGTGGGTTTTTTTTTTCAGAACTGGGGATTGAACTCAGGCCCTTGTGCTTGCCATGGAAGTGCTTATTCTACTGAGCCATCTCCTCAGCCCCAGGATCTATAAGTTTGTTACTCATAGTTAATTTTGAGTATCAGCTTGGATCGAACAATGCCTAGAAAACAATCTCTCTCCCTCTCTCTCTCTCTCTGTTTCCCCTATCTCTGCTCTCTCTTTCTTGCTGAAGGTATTTATAGAAATAATTGTGCTGTAAATCTGTTGACTGAGGAAAGGTCCTTAAATGTGCATTGTGCCAGTCTGTAGACAGTGGACCTGGAGGGAATGACAAAGTAAAATGGTAAGCTCTTATTTTCTGTCTCTGTCTCAGTTTCTCACCTTCCCTTTTTCTCCTCCCTATTTCCTTCTGTCAAGAAGATGTGTTTTCTGCTGTTTCTAGTGTCTGCATTTGGACATCAGGTTCTTGGTTTTTTCCTTTAGATTAACATTTGTAGCAATGGCCTTTTGTGAGGAACAGGACTTCTTGGACCTATGGCTAAAGACCAGGGATGTGTTACACTGTTATCTCTACCAGTTGTGTTTATGGATTCTTGTGCTCAGCTGTTACTAAGTTCTCTGTTTCTCCAGTTTGTACATGAATCAAATAAATATTTTGGTCTCTGTGATGCAGTGAGGCAATTTGGTTCTTCCCACATTAAATAGATGTTCTATTGGGTTATTTTTCCTCTGGCAAAACCAGACTGTACTTTGCATTCATCCCAAAAATGAATAATATTGTTTCTATTATTTCACAGTCCCACCAGTATTTTGCATAGAATGTGTGCAGGATCATGATCATTTTATGAGATGTATATTAATATACCATTGATTTAAAAACTTGTGTTTACTTGACACAATTATGTGGAACATTAATCCTGTTTACCTTTGTTGTATAGATTTCTTATTTTATGAGGTGTACATTAAAGTCTCTGGCACATGATTAAATCAGTTGTATTTTCTTATTGCTGAGATTATATCTATCTATCTATCATCTATCTATCTATCTATCTATCTATCTATCTATCTATCTGTCTATCTATCTATTTATCTATCTACTATCTTCTCCTCAGATCTCTATCAGTTGTTCCTATATATAACTTTTTTTATGTATAATGCCTTTGAAATTGAAGCTGGGGCCAGTGAGATGGCTCAGTAGAATAAGTGCTTGTGTGGCAAGTGCAAGAGCCTGAGTAAAACCCCTAGTTCCAGCAAAAAAAAAAAAAAAAAAAAAAAAAAGAAACTGAAACTGAATTGCGATGGTAAAAATGTCATCAAGTTTTTCTCCTTCATTGTCCTTTAGATAGCATACAGTTTTGCATTTTATGTTGGGTATATCATTTGCATTAGTTTTTGGACAAATATGCAATATTTATGTCTGTATTTTTCTGCATTCGTGTTGTATGTATAAATCCAATCCAATTTTTGTAACTATACTTAAGGAAAAAATATCTTTGTACTATTACATTGTCATTGTTTCTTTGTCAAGAAAAAGAACAGTAGACAGTACTAACAGGGTCTACTTTTGGACTATTTTGCTCTTTAATCTATTTGGCATTTTTTAAACCAAATAGTATGTCATCAACTCTATTCTCTTCTTATCTTGATACCTATATACCTTTAATTTTATCATCTAGTATTTTTTCATATTCTAAGAGTATCTCTGAAATTGTATTGAGATTTCATTGAATCTGTAGGTCACTTGTAAAGAAATGACACTGAAAATACTAGAGCTTTGTATTTTCCACTCTATAGTAGGGGCAAGCATGGAAGTGCACAGAAATCTGGGGAGAGAGACGAAAGTACCCATCTTCAGCAGGGATCCAGGACAGACACTAGCATGAAGGTGCATCATGGGTCTCTGGATAACTAGCTTGGCCAGAGAAATCCAGGTTCCAGTCTCATCAGGCTGTATGAAGGAAAGCATTTAGAACCTGGCAACTAGGAAGAAGAATATAGGATAAATTCATTCTAACATGAGGAAGCACTTTGCATATGAACTCAAAATTTATTTTATGTTTTATTATATAACTACAGTCTTTACTCCTGTGATCTATACTACCAAACCATTAGTTATCACAGTTTGTCAATTTTTAAATTTTGCCTGATGTTATTAATGTTGCCAATTGTAGTGCTGTAGCTAGACTGTTTTATCTGTCTTAATCACTTGTTCTCCCTTAAGAAATAATATTGGAATCACTGGAGTATTAACCTTATGAAAGCCCTACACAGAGAGATGAAGGACAGTGCTAAATGGAAAGCAACATCCTACTCATTAATGTGGAAGGCAAGCTTTAGGGAGGAAAGCAAAACTCTCAACTAGAAGATTCACTGAAGCACAATCTTCCTAGAGTGACTCTGATAGTAGTGATAAAGTTACCCACTATCACAATTTCCAGTGAATTATCAAGACATCAAAATAAAGAGTCCAATCTGAAATAGAAAATGACAAGACACAGGGGCCAAAAGCAATCTCAGCCCAGCCCACCCAGAAAAAAATCAAGGCGATATCAGCATAGAAGAAATCTATCCATCTCAAAATCTCTGAAGTGATTACAACTAAAGTAAAGAAAATACTCCAAATGTGTATAGAAGAAATGAGATCAGAAATAATCAAGGAGTTGGCCTGATGGCTCAGCAGACTAAAATGCCTGCGTAGCAGAGCACAGTAGCCAGGGTTGGATCGCTAGCATGCCAAGTTAACCCTGTACATGAGGCCCGCTGAAACACTGATTGAGACTGGGCATGGCGGTGCGTGCTTGTAATCCCAGCACTTGGGAAGCTTCACATAGGTGGATCACTATGAGCCCAATCTATGTAGTTAGACCTTATAGACCCTGTGCTAAAAATACAAAAAAAAAAAAAAAAAAAAAAAAAAAAAAAAAAAAAAAAAAAAAAAAAAAAAAAAAAAAAAAAAAAAAAAAAAAAAAAAAAAAAAAAAAAAAAAAAAAAAAAAAAAAAAAAAAAAAAAAAAAAAAAAAAAAAAAAAAAAAAAAAAAAAAAAAAAAAAAAAAAAAAAAAAAAAAAAAAAAAAAAAAAAAAAA
>PVKA01040921.1:0-18410 GCA_004027165.1 Ctenomys sociabilis | reverse complement strand
ATCCAAGTGATGACAAAACTGACTGCTATAGAAATAGAACACTACAGAGTGGACATCCTTTGATGAGACTATATCTGACTTATTGGTGCAGAACCTTCTGGAATTGGCATGGGGAGAGTTTGGAATGATTTACAGATGTACATGAGTGAATCCTTAATATACTGTAAAGAGAGCTGGATGGATGATATGATTTAGAAGACCAGAAATGCTGATAAGAATGTGATGGCAAAACCCAGGTTCATATGGCTTCATTTGGAGATGATGACTTCAGTGGGTAATAGCCCAGGGACATCACATTAGGATGTAGTAAAATATGACTATCTACATTTTGCTCATGTGTTGAGACTTAGTGGGACTGAGATTATGGGCAGTAGAATAATTGATATGATAATAAAATTTTGAGATATCCCATTGTTCAGGCTGTGGCATAGACAGTGCTTTCTGCTTTTAGCATACTTTGTGCTAAGCATAAGGGACAAACAGTAACGTAATTTTTTTTTAAAAACTTACATTTGCAGGGCTGGGGAGATAGCTCAGTAGAATAAACATTTCCCTGGTAGGTGCAAGGGCCTGATTTCAATTCCCAGTTTCACCAAAAACAACAACAATAAAAACTGACAACAACAACAAGAATCTTACACTGGGCCCCCAAAGAACTATGAGCAAAGAAGGAATGTGGATGCTGGTAGTAGGACCATTAGAAAGAAACATTTTGTTGTTATAGGGTGAAAGGTAACCTGAAGGCATCTCCTGAATGAGCCTACACCCATTGATTGCTCACAGATTCACAAGTGTTGTGCTAAGAGTGCTTGGGAAGTTTAAAGGGTCACCTGGAGAAGTGCCTCTCCAAAAATCACTTCACTGTGCTTAGCACTCCTGGCTCTCAGAGCCTGCAGCTGGCAGAATCACAGAGCTGTGGTGGCAACAAAATATTCATCCAAATTGCACAGCCAAGCCTAGGAGGCCAGTCAAGGGGTCACTGACAGTGAATCGAATGAAGTTGTAGGAATGAAGCCAAAGCATCAGTTGAGTTTTTGGGATTGTAGAGGTACTAAGAATGTAGGACATCTCTTGAGGAGAGGTGTGAGCTTTTAGCAGAGCCTCCTGAGAGAGGGCATGTGGGCTGCAACCAGCAAAGCCATAAAGGTGGGTCCTCCCAAGCTTTTTGGAGCTTTCAGCACCCTAAGCACAGAAGCCAGGAATGGGACTATAGTACCTAATGTTTCCCATTTTGGGTTATAGCCTTGCCTTGGTCTTCACCTTTCTTCTTTCTTTTTTTTTCTTTTTTATGTATTTGGTACAGAGTCTCACTACACAGCTTGAACTCCTAGGGATCCTCCTGTTGCAGCCTCCTGTGTACAAGAGTACATCACCATGCCCAGTTTTGGTGGCCAGCTGGGTGCACCTGGTGTGGGGCCAGCATGCCATGGTACCAGGAATGAAACCTGGGTCCTTGTGCTTTCCTAGTCCGTCACTTAGACCACTGAACTATCTCCATGGTCCTGTTCTTACGCCTTTCTATCCTGCTATTCCTCTTTTGAAGAATTGGATTGCTTACTGCAGGCCATTGCATCTTGGTGTAACCTTTTTAAAGAACTGTCTTTATTTCTACAGGGGTTCATGCCTAAGAGTTTGTCTAGTAGCTCAGAAGGGACTTTGAGTTGGAACTTTTACTAATGCTAAGTCTAAGGAGACTTTTGGAAGGGTTAGCACATTTTTGGGTGTATAGGTAAATAGATCATGTTATAAGGAATCATGAACATTTTATTATCTTTATTTGGAGATTAGTTATTGGTTTAAGGAGACATATTTGGATGTGATTTGGCACAAGTAAAGTTAATTAATTATCTTGCCTTAAGACATTTGCAATAGATTAGTAATGTACACTCCTTGTCCAGAGAGCACACTTGCGATGCAGGCAGAGCTCCCTGACCCTGATGCTGTTCCGCTGCTATGGTTCTTAGTCAGCTCAAACTCAGCAGCTTTGCTCTGCCACTTTATCATGCCATGTGACTTCTGTCTTGGAACCAGACGACAATGGGCGGAAGCCCCTAAAACCATGAGCTAAATGGTTTCTTTAGCTTTCTTTCTTTAACTTGTGAGTATAGGTTTTTTTTTTTTTTTTTTTTCTAGCAATAGAAAAGCTGACAGATACAGGGATCCTGTGGAGGCAAGTAGGATTTGATGAGAACAAAAAGGTGGGAGTCTGAGGATGGCATTGGTGGTTTCTTAAGAGAGAAAGAAAATGGAGCTAGTATATTTTCTCACACAATAGATTATATTTCTGAAGTTGGTTTATATTCCTTGAGGACATTGCTAAATTAGAAAACCAAGAAAAAAAGAAATTCATTTTCATCAGTTCTGTGAAATATTATTAATAATTTTAGTATATGTAGGAGTACAATTCCCACACTATGAAAGAAATAAAATAGCATTTTTCTCCCTGCCCCCATATGTATACATAACATACATGTCTACAATCACTCAGAAATTCCACTTGCTCAAGTACAACTTGAGGAGTACAGGGACAAACTTAGATAAGAACTTATTTGTTACAAGGTTGTAATAAGTGAAAACCCTTGTTTTCTCCATATTACTCAAAAACATCTATTTCTTTCTGTGCTTGCCTATCGTGCATTCTTCCTCTAATGAGAAGAATGTCATACAGGGTAATTAACTTTTTTAGTTAATGTTAGTGAAAGTAGCATTTAAATGTAAGTATGTGGATATTCATGTATAGTTTATTAATACACCATTATTTCAAAATATTAAATATAAATATCCATTTGTCAATATTATTGTTCCTCTAAAAAAAACAAACTCAAGGCTTATATAGGTAAATGTATGCAACTAGAGAGCATACTCAAAAGTGAAAACAATGAGACCCACAAGTGCAAGCATCATATTGTGTTACTCGTGTAAGAACCTGAAAGGAGTAAATAAAATCTGAAAGGTACAATAGATACTGTGAAAGGGAAAGAACCTGTTCAAAGGAAAGAAACAAATGGGATGAAGAAAAGGATGAAGGAAAGAATATATATTTATGTACATAGGATGGATAGCTTGGATAATTGTACTGCTGGTTTCTGCTGCTATATTGAGAGGAGCATTTAATGTCTAAATATTTTCCTTCTCCATTTCAATTTTTTACAAAGTTTTAAAATCAATTTTGCACATTTATATCTGGTAATCTAAACAATTAACTTGAAGACACGTTATGCAATATAGCAGTCATTGTTGAATTCCTATTATTTTGTTTAGTGAAATTCTGTATCTTTTCTATTGTTTTTACTATTTTTTATTCTCTTTAAAATAAAAATAAGTGCCAGTCAGACAGCTCAGGGAATTAAAGCACCTGCAAACAGGTGCAGGGACCAGGGATTCAATCCTTGGGTCTGCCGTGCTGGCCCCGGCTTCATTGAGAGAGCAATTGAGATCAGGTGTGGTGGCACGTGTGTGTAATCCCAGCTCTTGGAAGGCTGTAAACAAGTGGATCACTACAAGTCTGATCTAGTAGTGAGACTCTGAATACCCTGCAGACCCTTCCCTAAAATACCAAAGAAGAAAAGGAAAAGTAAAAGGAAATGAGAAGTTTATGAGTGACATTTTTCTTCCATTTTATATAAGCTTTTTATGACAAAACCTAATCACTCATGTAATTAAAATAATAATTACATAAAAATGATCTGAGACACAAGAGGTGCTTGTGAAATGCTTTGTCGTCCTTGAAGAAAACATCTGTTCTTTTCTAGAAGCTGATAGTAATATAGAATATACCATGTCAGTGTTAGGTGGATTGGTGCTCCATCCTAGGACCACATTCCAATACGAGGACACCATGAACATGTTGAGGCATTGAGTTCGCAGATAGAATCGAAGGTGTTCATCAACTGACCTAAAATGAGCGAGGTTATTTTGGATGAGCCAGGTAAAATCAATATTATAAAAGAGTGCATAGCAGAGGAAAATGGGCATAGGTGAGAATCAGGGAGATGGTAGTATAAAAAGCTCATTTGGAATTTGCTGGCTTTGGAGAATGGATGGGCAAGCCTGAGCCAAGGAATGGCGGTGACATTAGAAGAGGGAGAAAGCACCCAAGTACATTTCCTAAAGAAACAAAGCACATTTTAGTCAGCTTTAATATGAGAGTTGAGCATCTGTGTCTTGTTTTGGCAAATCCAGTGAAGTACAAGTAAGCTGAGGCTTGTTCATATCTAGGAGACCCTGGAGGTTCTTGCTGAACTTCATTCACTCCTGTTCACTATTAGCCACACCGAGCTGGTCTAATGGTTGCTGGAGCAGGGATGGTAGCACATGCATCAGAGGCTAGCCTCACTCATAGTCCTCAGCCATAACTGACTTGAGTACACCAAATGCTAACTGCTAAATGAACTGCAAACAAGGGGTTGTTACTTTAAGTGACTGACTTTATGAACTTACTATGCTGCAATAGAAAATGCCTACAGATTCCATTCATGACTTTTGTTCTGTTCCTCAACAACTGAGTGATGCATCCTTGCCATTTCCATCCTATAACAATCAACTCTGTTTGGTGGTCTCCATCTGGATCTCTAAAGCCCAGTGCTTCACATTCAGAACCTTCCCTGTGGCTGAAGGTCTACAGGGCCTCTCATTTTTTCTTTGTGAGAAAAGTCTGGCTTTTACTAAACATCACTGCCCTCTACATACCCTGAGGATCTTAGATCCATATTTTCTAGGCTTTGGCAGGAATGTTCTATTTCAGTCAGTACTAAATGTCAATGTTTGTACTATAATCCTCTCTCTTGATGTCCTGATGTATGGATAGATAGATAGATAGATAGATAGATAGATAGATAGATAGATGATAGATAGATAGATAGATAGATAAAGTTTGTGAAATAAAATGAAGCCAGCTAACATTCAAGTTCTTTTTCTATTGCTGAACTAGCTTTGGAAATTAAGGACCATTTAAAACAATAACAAAATTGTTTTGTGTAGAGGAAAAGAAGGACACACCACTATTGTTCTTCTATTTAGTTGAGTAGCCAACAGATGACATGATCCTATAGTTTTCAGAAAGATTACTAAGACAGCATTGTCTCCAAATCTTCTACGGTGTTTTCATGAAGATATCACACTCTCTTAAATTGGGGGAGGGGAATGAATAAAAAATAAACAATTATGTTAGGAGTTTGGGATTTTATAGTTTTAAAAATTTCAAAATGCTCCAAAATGGAGCTTCTTAAATTACTAAACAGTTATCAAAGTATATCATGAAATAATATAAAATAGAATGAATATGAGACATGGGAATCCCAGATTAACTATGAGGTTTGGAATTTGGTACTGAGTTTATTCTAAAAGTCAGTGAAGAGAAGATCCCATCTCAGTGGTACACAGGCTACTAACACATGTGTTAGCTTGACACAGCATATGTTAACAATCAATAAATACTTGGTGCATCAATGTCACAGTTGTCCCTCAGATACCACATCCATTAATACAGAGAGAAAGACTATCCAATAAAATGAAAGTTTCGTTGATTGTAGTTTGGCTAGGATTTTTCACTTTCTATTCATGGATAAAAAGAATATGACTGTACAATGATAAAAATAATGCTGAGAAGGGTCCAAAGTTAGATAGGAACCCTGGGAAGCACACACATTACTTGCAACCTATCCCCAGTTGTCATTTGAAATTGAACATTAAGTTCCCAAGAAAGTTAGATAAGTAATACAATATTTCCTAATAAGTGATGGACAGGGGTTTCTATTGCCGAATTCCATTATAAAAATTTATAGAATATCTGAAAGATGTCAGGTTCCATGAATGTAAAACTCACAGTAGATACCCTGCATCATTTCTCAAGGCAGAGCTAGTAGATTGTAGGGAAACAAGGATAAGAAGATAGTGCTTCTCTGGAACATTTTCCTTCCTAGCATATAATGTGGAGCTGTGTGAGTGTAAGGTCCAAAGATGAAGCAAAGGTTTTTTGCCTGTCTGAAAGGAAAGCTCACACATTGTGAAAGACATCATTGGAACTTTGGCATTGTACTGACTGACTGTGCATTAGATCAGGGAGCAAATTAGATATTGATAGAACTATTTTGAACAGTCAATAAGCTTCCTGATGATGGATATCTTTATGCTGCCTGGTAATATCAATGCTGGCATTTAGAAACTAGAGAATGATGTTGTAATATAATATTCTCTTTGTGGAATCCTTAAGTGTAACCTAAGCTCAAAAGACTCATTACTTAACAGGATTTAGAGTTGACTTTCACAGGCACAAGAGAAAGAAAATTAACACATCACCCTATCCTTTGTGTGCGTAACTGCCCTCTTAACCACCCTTCAATCTGAATTAGAGGGCAAGGAAGTCAAGTGCTTTAAAGTTCTTCTGCTATGAGGGAAAAAAGTGCTTCACAAAATCAGCCTGCAAACTGTCCTCTAGAGAACAACAACAACAAAAAAACTACATGTAAAGCAATGGTTCATTTCATTAGGCAGTTGTTTCTGGGAGAATATTCAGCTTAAAACAAAGTACCTTGAAAGCCACAACATGTAGCACTGTCCACTTCTAAGTATTACTGTTTGAAATCCAGTCAGGATAGTGGAAAGGGATGAACAAAAACACTGATTTATACATTAGCCTCTGCTTTTCTTTGGTCAGTCTCTTCTCATCTAGCATCGTATTGTTTGTGAATAATTTCTCTGCGTTTAACCGGTCAGTCAATTAAATACTTGTTTTGCCATTCATCCAGGGACATATTCTGGAAATATGTGACGGTATTTTTATGAGCATTGCAATAGAGCAATGGGTAAAACAAATACAAATTCCCCCACTGAGCTTTCCTTGCTGTGGGACAAAACAGAGAATTAGCAAATGAATATCAAGGTCAGTGTAAGTAGAAACACAAAATCAATAGAGAAGTTAGTAATGCAATCAGGGGAAGTTTGTGTTACAAATGCCAGTTAAAATATGAGACACTAAGTTTGACTTTAATGATTTTGTGGACAAAGGAGAAAGTGAACACTTTCATAATGGCTCTGATGAGAAAATAATATTATGATCATATGTGTGTTTTTCAGAACTAGAGAAATATTGGACCTAGTAAGTAGAAATATGAGGATGCAAAAATGCAAAGATATGAAAATTAAAATATTAGAGAACAAAAGAAACACAATATGGGATTTATGGTCATGGAAGATACCCTCATGAAAATATGAGTCAGTTCCTAAGCATAATAGAAAATATTTAAAGAGGAAGGGAAGGAGGAAGAGGGAATTAAGCAATAGGTGGGACAATTTAAAGTGAATGTAAATGAATATAATTAGTATTTCTTCAGGAAAAAAGTTTGAAAAGTTAGTGAAAGCTGAGTGAACATTTTCTAAACTTGATGAAATCTAGTGACCCACAGACATGCCAAGTTTAAGTATTACCAAAACAATCCCCCTAGTGCCAGAGCCATAAGGAACTACACTAAGAGGCATTATAATTGAAGCAACTTTAAATAAGTAATAAAAGAGAAAGCCTTAAAAGCATTCGGAACAAAATGATATATTGCATACTTGGGGACAAAAATAAAAATTACAGTATTTTTAGAATCAGAAATAAATCAAGCCAAAGGCAAAATGCTTTCAAAGTGCTAGGAAAACATAAAAACAAGACAGACATTCTATAAATCTAAATGCAGACTAAACTTTTTTTGAAACAATGAAAGAGAAATAAAATTAGTTTTGGATATGCAAAATCTTAAAAAAATTGAACAAAATCTTTTATGGAAAAGGAAAATATCAAATGGAAATATGGATCTGTGTAAGGAAATGACTACTGAACAAAATGGCTATATACACAACTGCAAAGGTTTACTTTTATCTTAAAGTTTTGAAAAGATAAGTTATCACATCAAGTACAAATAGTAACACAACAATAATGTAGATAAAAGCTATGGAGAAAATAGGCCAAAGACAAATACAGAAGAAATAAAGATATCTTGTTGTAAGATTCTCATGGACTACTGAACTGATACAGTGCCATTTACTGTGTGACTGTGATAACCGGGCAACATCTATGATATTCCTAAAGACTTGTTCATTTCCAGTAGCTCAGGAATTGATATTTTTGAAATTCAAACATGATTTTTAATCCTATAAATTGATAATTTTGAATTTAATCTCTACAAAATTCTTTCACTTTCTCCATGTTAAAGTTAAGGCATCGATCAGGAAAGAATTAAATACTAAAATTCCATATAACTGCACCACACTGGACCCAATAAAACTGAAAATCTTGAATTTCCTTGTCTTCCTAAATTCCTATAGAATAGAAAAGGCTGACCCTCTGGGGGCCAGGGAAACTAGTCCCCATCAGCCTAAAAATTCTGAACCTGATGCTCATTTTCCTCAACACCCATACCAATCACACCCTAGCCAGTAAGCCTAAATTAGGATACCATGTCAGTGTACTTCTTGAGGACAAATACTACTATCCTCAATATTCTAGGAGGAAAAGGACAGAGCAAATATCTTGGAAGGTTGTGAGACTGTGCTAATATGAATAACAGTTGCAGGAAATGTGGGAATGAGCATTAAGGGCGATAGATGAAGGAAGGCAAAATATTATACTCAGTTGGACTGAATTCACTGATGTGGTTCACTTGATAGATGTTACAGACAACACAAACTTTTTATGTCTCTGGCTATGGCACTGAACAATTACTTGGATGTTTACATGGAAATAAATTATATCAGAATATCCATTTAATGAGATTAGGTTCCAAGGCTTCCTTGATATAAGAAGACAATCCAAAGATGTAGGAAGATAGAAATGTTGAACTGGATTTTTCAGGAGTGACATGCATGCCTATCCCTAAGCTATATAAGATCTGGAAAGCACTTTTTACTCTAATGCATCCATAAATACATTAATAAACAGAAAGTTTCCAAAAGGGTTTATGGTTGGCTCCAGTATAACCCAGGTATGCTATAGGGGACATCACTGTTATGATGGTCTCCTTAATTTCCAAAGGAATGATGAGATTCCAAAGTAGCAAAGGCTAAATGATAGTACTTAATCATAAAAGTCGGGGGGGGGGTAAAGCAACCATAAATGGAATCAAGGATGTGCCAGTAATCAGAAAGCAGTGACCTGCAGAGAACTCTTGCACTGGCCAATTGGTTACAGTGTCCCTAGGAATGACATAGATTGATATGTTACTAGCATATTGCTTGGTTTAAATAACAGGAAATACATTAAATTTGGTAGCAAGACACTTTCCAAAAAAGGAGTATTATAGCCACTCACCAGTTTCAAGATATCACTTGATTCACAGACCCATATCCATTTGATGGTAAAGAAATCCTAGCCATCTCAAGGAAGGCCACTGCTGCAGGAATATACTATAGACCTTTTTCTAATCCTTCCCCAAGGGGACATGTATCTCTTTACTAGCATTGGGTAAAGACATACTCAAGGATTACTAGACATTGGCTCTCATTAAAGTTTATTCTTTGGCACAGTGGTCTACAGTGGTATGCCGAAGTCTATGACGTTCAAGTGGAACCTTAGGTCTGAATCATAGCCACTCAGTTAGGTATACAGAGAAACAGCCTGGTAATTTTCTTAGCTCCTGAACATATACTTGGGATAGACACACTTATCAATAGCTAGAATACTTGAATTGGTTTTAAAATTTGTGACGTGTTCCATTATGGTGGGAGGGACTATATGGAACTCTGAATTTTCTTTTCCTTAAAAGATAGACCAGTAACATGAAACAATGTCATAAACTGAGAGGAATTTTAGAGATTAAGGCAATCCAGGAGAGTTCAGAGATATACGGACAATAATAAACTTATCATGTCCTCATTTACTTGCTACTACTGACCTTTCATGAGACTTTTTCTCCATACCAATGTTGAAGGATGACTGAAACCAGTCAATTTTTATCTGAACCAAAATGATAACCTCATAGCATTGCTTCAGAACTATATGAATAACTTCCTGTGTGTCATAATATTATCTGATAAAAATATTTCACACAACATCTTATTAGTCCAATATATTGACCAATATGTTGATTGCATGTAATAAACAAGAACCAATTAAGTGGCATAAGAAGGTGGTTCTTTTTTCATTAATAGTAGCATATCCTGAATTGTTTCCTTTCACCTAAACCTTTGGATTCAGGAATATACTTTGTGACCAAACAACTGAGAGAGAAAAATCTGTGACCTCATTTGAATGAGGGTCACATGCTAGGCTGCTAGAACTTTTAAACAAAATGCTTTAGCATTATTATCCCTTTATGGGATGGCTCTGGAGATCATTGATGAAAGAAATTCTTTCCAATGGGCAGAACATCAGAAAAAAAAATGTTTTTCTCTATGAATTACAAATTGTTTTGAGGAAAGACATAATTTGTGGTCAGTTGATAATCATTGGTTTAGGATAATCATAGACTAGAAGAGAATTACAATATTGGGGAAAAGAAAGTTCAGCAAAGAAATATGTGATGGACTTCTCAAAATAGATAAAGACTTTAAAATATTTGTGTCCCGTATGGGTGTTCACCAAAGGGCTTCCATCCTAGCGGAAGCTCTTCACAACCAGAGTGGACAAAATAATCAGAAATGAAAGGTTCCAGTCAGCTTTTCCCTTGCTGTTCCAACTTTGTTCAATGGACCGAGGAACACAGTGGGTGGTCACAGTGTTGCAGGCCAAGGCTATGGGTGGGCTGGCCGCATGCTTGTCTTCCTAACAAGGCAGGCCTGGCGAGCGACTGACCTTCCCGCAGCAGAGTACAGCAGTGAGTCCCTGGTGCAGCATTCTGAGGGGTGAGCTGAGTACAAACTATGATGTGGTAGAACGTCTGAGATTTTACTTTTTCTATCATTAAGATGACAAGGTTTTGACATCAGAGGAGTAAATACATTGTGCGGACATAGAGGTTTATTCTTGCATTTCTCATAATATTTCTATAAACCTCATTATACTTAGAGTCATAGAATACCATTTACCATCATGATGTACCACATATCATTGCGTGAAAGTAAGAAGATAATTTCTAGCAAAGGAAGTGTACAAGCATGAAATCAGATGTATTATCATGTGGCCCATCATTCAAAAGTAGCTGTCCTTTTGAATGATAGAACTGGGAAACAGCACCCGGAGAGACTGAAGTGTCCTGTTGTAGGATATAATTGTATGCTTTGGTTCAGAGATCATGTAGTAGTGCAACTTGCCCGAAGAACAGGATATATGTATACAAGAAATTAGCAGTGAATTTAGAAGAGTGCCTCTTATAATGAAAAGAAATTGCACTTTTTAGCCGGTCCATGTGGTGTCCTGAAGAATTGAAGATTTTTGTTTACAAGAGGAGAATGATTTCCTAAAGGGAAACAACAATAGTTCCACTGAAGGTAAGATTTTTTTATTTGGGGAGACTTCTGGGAATATGACAGAGTGGCAAGCAGAAGAGAAAGACCCCCTCTGCAAGCTGCCATCCGGACAGCAGAATATAGCAACACAAGGAAGTCAAGAAGGAGATAATTGTGTTTCCTGGACCCAGGAAGAATCTCAAGTGAGAACCGAAACCCACAGGGAGAATGAAGAGAGAAACTCCAACAAAGAGGAAGGAGGTAGGCTGCCAGCTTCTCCTTGGTAATGAACATCTGAATGGGAAGAACAGTTGAAACCTGCAGTCACATGATGACTGTGGAGAACACCAGAGGACCCAGTGGAGAGAAGCAGCAGTGGTAGGAACATGCAGAAGTGGACAGATGCCTAGATAGGAATTACCAAAACTTAATCAAGAAGATATAAAAATTCTAAATACATCAGTGTCAATAAATGGAAGTGAAGATGTAATTAAAAACGTACCAACAAAGAAAAGTTAAGACTCTGATAGATTTACTGTTGAATTTTCCACAAGAAACTGAAAAACCTGATACACTACTGCTGAAACATTTTAATGAAATTGAAATGGCAGGAACATTCAAAAATGCATTCCTGGAATCAAGCATTATCCTAAGATTGGAGAAGGACCCAACGATCGAAGGGAACTACAGGCCAATTTTCCTAATGAACATAGATGCAAAAATCCTCAATAAGATACTGGCAAAAAGAATGCAGCAAAAGCATAAAAAAGATGATGTTCCAAGACCAAGTTGGCTTCATCTCAGAGATACAAGGATGTTTCAACATATGCAAATTGATAAATGTAGTACACCATATTAACAGAGCATTGGCAAAACCATATGATCATCTCAATAGATACAGAAAAAGCTTTTGACAAAGCCCAGGTCCAATCCATGATAAATACCATACAGAAAATTGGGATAAATAACATTTATCTCAATCTGATAAAAGCTATCAATGATAAACCACCAGCCAGCATCATACTAAATAGATCAAAATTAAAAGCTTTTATTTTAAAATCAGGAACTTTTATTTTAAAATCAGATAAGTATGTACACTGTCTCAACTCCTATTCCACACACCTCTGGAAACTTTGGTCAGAGCAATTAGAACAGAGAAAGAAATAAATGGAATAAGGATAGAAAAGGAAAAAAAATCATTATTTGCAGATGTTATGGTAGTCTACATAGAAAACCCCAAAACAACTCCACTGAAAGACTGATAGATTTAATAAGCAAATTCAGTACTACAGCTGAATACAAAATCAGCACTCAAAAATCAATGGCCTTTCTGTAAATAAATAAAAACAAACTCACTGAGAAAGAAATTAGGGAAGAAATACCTTTCACAATAGTGTCAAATAAATGAAAAAATGATATACTTTTGAATCAATCTATTGAAGGATGTCAAAGACCTGTACATTGAAGATTAAAGTACTCTGAAAAAGGAGATTGAAGCAGATATCAAAAAATGGAAAGGTAGCCCTTGCTTTTGGGTATGAAGAAGCAATACAGTGAAATTGGCCATACTTTCAAAACTGTTAGATTTAGTGTAATTCTGATCAAAGCTCTAACATTGTACTTCACAGAATTAGTGCAAACATGAATAAAATTCATATGAAATCAGAAGACTTAGAATACCAAAGGCAATATGGGGTAACAAGGCAAGGCAGAGGACATCACAGTCCCCTACTTGGAAATTATAGGATAAAGCAATTGTGATTAAAAACAGCACAGTTCTGGAGAAAGAACAGATCCAAGGATCAGTGGGACAGATAAGGAGATGCAGAAACAACTTTAGACACATTCAATCACTTTGTCTTTGGAAAGGTTCTAAACATATTCACTGGAAGAAATCTACTCTAATAAATAGTGTCAGGAAAACTGCCTTTGCCAATGCCAAAGATAAATACTGGGTCCATACGTTATACTCTGCCACAAACTAAAACTGAAACAGATTGAAGATATAATCTGTTGGAAGATAGAATACATAGAACTCTTGAAGACACAGGTATATGCAAAGACTTTATGAATAAAGAGAAAGAACAGAAAGCTCTGACCACAAAATCTATCACAAATAATCAACAACTAGGTTCTCACTTTATCAAAAAGCTTTTGCACAACCTGAGAAACCATTGACAAAATGAAGAAATAACCCACAATGTGGGAAAAAATGTTTGCCAACTGTTCCTTAAAGGATTACTATTAAAAACAAATAAAGAACTAAAAATATTAGACCTCCAGAATTTAAAGACCCAATCGAAAACTGGGTGCCTGAGATGAATATGCATGTTTCAGATCAAGAAATGCAAACAGCAAATAAATACATGAAAAAATGTTCAACATTGTTGGTTATTGGGTTAGTAATATGCCTTAGTTATCACAGACTAGTCAGGACCCACATTCTTCCAAGCAAATTGTAGGCTTAAATAAATGAGACAAATGAGATGATTTCAGGGCCCAGGAGGACCAAAAACCCTCACAGAATCTGAGATTTTTGGGTGTTTTAGACCAAGAACTTATCTGAATGACCCATATTCATTAGCTTTTCAGACAAAGGACAGGGATATTGAAGAACAGGCAGGAATCTGGGCAGCAGTTGGGTACCCCTTCAAGGACTTCTCCAAGTAATACATTCTGTTAATTTAGGAGGACTATGTTATCTCTAGAAGGCCTTCATCTCAGGATTGAGAAGTTTGAAGCTATAGATTCTACAAACTTTCACTTAATTGGGGTTGGAGCCAATGTCCTCACCTGTGGCCTTATCTTGTCGTTAGAGGTGTTCCAAATTCACAGGCCTCGGTGGGGACCATTTACTACTCACAAAGCTTCATTCACTACCAGTCCACTGCTCAGAGCAGGGCCCATGCCTAGGGAAAACTGACATGTAAATGTGAAAGGCCAGTTGGTTAATATCAATCCTGCTCAGAGCCACTCATAGTAGGCCCCATCAATTGGTCACGGTGGTATAGCTCAGCGGAGTAAGCACTTACTTAGGTAAGCACAGGGACCAGGGTTCGATCCCTGCTACCGCGTGCCATGCCTGCCCCGCCCTCAGGTGTGCTGAGTCGGGATGGAGTTTGGGCGTGGTGGTGCGCGCCTGTAATCCCAGCGCTAGGGAGGCAGAAAGCAGGTGGATCGCTGTGAATGTGGGCTGCATAGTGAGACCCTGTACAGAAAAAAAAAAAAGGATCACTTGAGGGATGCAAATTAAAACAACATTGAGACTCCATCTCACTTCAGGAAGAATAGCTATCATCAAGATATCAACCAATAACAAATTCAGGTTGGGCTGTGGGGAAAAACGAATCCTTCTTCACTGTCAGTGGGAGTATAGAGTGCTGGAAATTCCACATTGTGGAAATCAGTGTGGGGATTTCTAAAAAAAAAAAAAAAGAAAAAGAAACTAGGACTATAAGTTTAGTTTGGGCTGGAAAGATGGTTCACTAGGATAAGGGCTTCCTCGGCAAGCCTGAGTTCAATCCCCTGTTCGAAAAAAAAATTTTTTTTTCGTTGATCCTTGCTCTCAAGTTTCGTTGAGAGTCATTGCTCTCCTGGATGTCTTCTCAAAAGAGTTAACGCCATTATATTCCATAGTGACATAGTGACATTTGTCCTCCCATGTTTATAGCAGCAAAGTTTATAATAGTAAAATCTTGAAATCAGACCAAGTGCCCCTCAACCGGTGAATGGATAAAGAGGATATATTTCTGCATATACAATAGACTTGCTGCTGGGGCCCAGACAGTTAGCTCAGTTGTGTAAGTGCCTGCTCATGCAAGTGCAGTCAGGCACAGGATACCTCGGCTTAAACCCCACCTCCACTTGCCTTAGCAGACCTGCCCCATGGCAGGCTGAACCAGAAAAAAAAATCCTCCTCAACTTTATATTTGTTTCTCAATAAAATTAATAAAAAAAAGTAGACTGGCACTCTACCTTGAAGAAGGATGCACTGGAGACATTTCTAGGAAAATCCATACACTTGGTGTTCATACTTGTAAGTGTAATACATTTGGCATACATGTGTGAACACTGCATTGTTTGCCGGTGTGAGAAACAAAAAGTGTAAGCAAGGGCCAAAATGTATTGTGAAACTGGCGTAGAAGTCAAATGAGGAGGGCAGCGAGCTAGAGGGCAGGGTAAAGGAGAAAAGAGAAAAGTAAAAAAGAAAATGACAAAAGAAGAAAAACATGAAACAAAGTTTTATAAGCGGGGAAGGAAGAGGGTTGAAGGAATGGTAGGGGAATGGAAAAAATATTCTATCATGTACGATAATGGATTCTCTATGATGAATGTAATTGTTATGCATATCTAAAATGTACCAATGAAATCTAATGTCAAAAATTATTTGGCCATTTTAAGTCACTGAGGCTAAGAGTTAGGAAAGGTCTTTCTTTTTTTTTAGAAAAGGTCTTATATGATATGAATGTCTGAGATTGATTACTAATGGTGATAAGAGTTGTACTGCACAGAGAAGGTAGAGATTAAGTTGAGAAGGCGCTCCTGTAGAGTACCTCTTGGCACTTCTGTATTCAGTGAAATGTATTAGTGGAAAATCAAAGTCAACAAACAAATGAATGTGACTGAAGATTCAGATCAGTTGGGAGTGAGATTTATGTTATTCTACTTTGTAAAACAGAGAGATCTGGTTGAATCAGTGGAATATTAAGTGGGTAGTTACAGAAAGACAAGTAAACTATCTACAGCTCTGGTGAGTCAAAACTGCAGGTACTTTACATACTTTCTCTGTGCTTGTATTATGTGCTTATTGATACACCTCAGTCATTCTCATCTCTCCTCCACAAGTATTTTGATCTAAATATTTATCTTTTGAATGAGTTATTGATTATTTTAACAGTTTAGTCTTTAGATAATATATAGTATCACTGCCATTTAATATGAAGAGTAGTTAATATTATTTACAAATGCCAACAAAATCTATATGTACCCAATATTTTCTCATTTGGAGTGAGAACCTTACCAGTGGGAAATATTAGTATCTTGCTAGATATGAATCTCATGTTATATTTTTTTTCCAGCAAGACAGAGTTAAAGTGGGTGAGTGCCAATGGAAGCTCAGGAGCTAAAGGGGGAGAAAAGCTCTCTTAGGGCTTGTGTCCTCCTTGTGACCCTTGCGTGAACAGTTCCTGTTAAGAACTTTCTGTTCCCTTCCTGCAAAATGGACATTTTCTTGTTGTTTGCCTCTATAGTGAAGGTCAATGGTCAAAGAAATGTTTTCCTGCTGTTTGATTTGCACCATTATATTTTCTTACCCTGTTCTAAATCTTTTCAGATTCTCCCTTCTTCTAGCACTCCGCCTTAGCCTTTAGTAAAATATCCAGTTTCTTGTACATACTTTTATTATAGCTAATTATATTCATTTCAAACTTTCTTTTTAACTTATTTCTGTCTCCTGACTAGACCCAATGGCTACCTGCATTTTAACTGATAAAAAAGAAAAACTGCGTAATCATCCTAATAGGTGCTAAATAAATTGAAAATATTCAACATCTAATTTGGACAAAATTATTTCTTTTAAAAAAATATTTGCACTTATGTTATGCTTAATTGATTCCTGTGCCATAAGTTTTGTTTCTTCAGTTTCTTCCAGGATATTTTTTTTCTTCTGTGCAACTTCCTCCTCTGGTTTAGGAACAATTTTTTTTCATTTTTAATAAGGATCATCTCAATATGGCAGAGGGAGCTTGTGGATGGGTTGGTCTGGTCATGAGCTCTGCTAGGAGGGCAGCACATCTTGGGTGCTATGTTCATCTGTTCAATAACCAGACCATCATATGTTCATATGTTCATATTGAACATCATATGTTCAATAACCAGAAAATCTACATCTAAACCCAGCATTACTCTCTGTATTTTTAAGCATGTGCAGCAGAAATTCAGCACTGCTTTTGGGTTACAGACTCTGTGTCCAGCCCCACTGTTTGGCCTGGGCACACCTACCCACTCCAGCATTGTAACCCTGGAATGGCACACATGGCTTCTTTAATGTGACATCCTTCACATACTTGGTGGCCTTTCAGATATGCACACCCTTGATGGCCCGGGCAGATTCATGCATATTCTTGAAGTGAACATGAAGATTTGAGCCTCTTGATTTGCATGATTTTGTAGGGTTTTCTGGGTCAAGAGAATAGCAATTCATTTTCACAGGAAGAGAGGTGAACAAAACTATTTCTATAAGCTATGAATAGAATGAGACTTCACTAACCAGATAAAATACTTTTAACAACCCTTTGCTTAATATTGAGTAAGAGAATGATTCTGCCCTTTATCACAAGAAACAGATTTCTACTCTGCTACATGCACCTTTGTACTGAAATGTGTAGCCATTGCAATAAGAAGAGATAATGATACACAGATAGATGGATACAGAGACAGATATGGACAGACAGACATAAGTCGAGTAGGAAAGAAAATATGAAATTGTTGTGGGTGACATAATGAGCTATGTGGAAAATCCTACAAAATCTGCAAATTGGCTGCTGTGATCAATGAGTTTAAGCAAGTTTTAGGACACAAATCCAACACAAAATTCACTTGTGTTTCTATATATTAATTACAGACAAATATATAGTATGTTTTTTGAAGAGAATCTTATTTAAAATAGTATTAAAATACAAGTGCCAATAAATACATGGACAGTATTTTTCTACTGGAGTCAGTCGGATGGGTAGGGTTAATATCATTAAGGTTAGGGTTTAATACCATTAGGTAGTACGAAAAATGCCAACATAACTACATTAAAATATTAGAACACTTATTAGAACATCTTTTAAAGTCTGCTACAGGTTTGAGCAAAGGAATGTCATTGTACTCCTAGTGGACATTCAGAACAGCATAGCAATATAAAACACACCATTTGGCAACATGTTTGAAAGCTAACTGTACAGCTAACATATGTTCCAGCCATTTTGGTTACTAGTATTTACAAGGTGAAATGAAATCATAGATCTATATAAAGACTTGTGCACAAATAGCATTGACAA
>PVKA01040920.1:0-18428 GCA_004027165.1 Ctenomys sociabilis | reverse complement strand
GGAGGAGAAGGGGAGAGGGTAAGAGAAGTGCGAGGGGCAGAAGACAGAAAGGGGAAGGGAGGGGGAGGGGAGGAGGAAGGGAAGGATAAGGGGAGGGGGAAGGGTGAAGTGATAGGGAGAGGATGGGGAGGGAGGGGGAACAGGCATAGAGATCCAGAAGGCAAAGGTGCCCCGTCTTCCCTTTCCCTTCCCTGCATCTTCCACGTGAGCATGTGGCCCTAGCATAGCATAGGGCCTTGGGCTGCTGGTGTCTGACGCAGGATCCTGCATTTGAGGCGTCCCCATGGTGAGGGGAGAGCATGTCTCTGTGCAGAGCTCACCTTGGCCTCCCTTGGGCCTCTGTGAGCTGCGCTCCCCAGCTGACTGCTGTGGGACCAGGGACACCTGCTCCGGAAGGAGCCCTGATGGCGCCTGGTGTGGCACTGTCCCAGCTGCGGGGCACTTGAGACACTGGGCTGTTTCCGGTCAGCGCGTGTGGGTCTTCCCCGCAGTGTGGCTTGTGCTAGTTAGTCATGCCTTCGCGGTGACTGTGAAGAAGCAAACGCATGAGGCAAGGGGCGTCCAAGAACACCCCCCCTGTATGAAAGCACTCTCGGGTGAGAGGGGTGGGGCAAAGCCTGGAGGCATCTGTCCTCTGTCCTCCTGTCTGTCCTTGTGTGGCCCCAGGAGGAGGGCTACAGGGGCTGGTCTTGGGATGGTGGGTGGCTTGGTGGGCACGAGCCCTCAGTCCCGACAGCCAGCCTAGCTGACATTTCTAACTGCTGCCAAGAGAGGGGCAGGGGCAGGTTACTCACCTCCTGGTGCTGGCCCCCCCTAGCAGGGAGCTCCTGGGCTGAGAAATCCTTGGCCAGCCCCGCTTGCGGCCTTGTCCCTGCTGGGGCTGGGGCTTTAGTCTGGGCCTGACCCCAGGTTCTGCCTCGCTGTCCTGTTGCCCCCAGACTTGGGACCACTGAGCACGACCCCACTCCAGCATGCAGCTGTTTGATCCCTGACCTGCAGTCCTCCATTTCAGGTGGAAACTCAGGCCACAGGCTGAGGGGGACGTGCCCCCAGTGGGGCAGGACTGCTGTCAGCCTCTCCTCTAAGGACAGAAGGGGCCTCCATGCCAGAGGTGGAGGTAGCCGGGTGAGCGTGTGGGAGCAGACTTGAGGAGTGGCAGAAGGGGCTGAGAACTGACCCCACCCCATCTGCCAGGGTGGGGGTGGGGGTGGGAGATGAGCAAGGAGCTGCCTACGGGTCGGCCTGCACCTGCCTAGCGTCTAGCCCACCAGGCCCTGGCCCTTGCTTCTTCCCATATTTCCTTCCTTGCACCTTCCAGCCCGGGGTACTGCCATCTCAGGAGCTCTGGCTGCCCGGGCTTCTCTGCTGGCCTCGCTGCGGGTGCTGCCCCTCAGGTGCCCCATAACTGGCCAGAATGGGGTCCTCCTGTCCCCCCAGCACCTGCCCAGCCGTGCCCTTTCATGCTGCAGAATACACCTGCCTGGAAGGTCCTGAGACAGGAGGTGACAAGCAGGGTGACAGGTGTGGGGCTAGAGCAGGACAGCGACAGAGCCCTTGACTGCAAGCCCAGCGCCACCGTCCACAGCCTGCGGGAACTTTGGCAGGAGCCAGGTTCCTCGTTGGCCTGTCAGTGAGTCCAGCGCAGGGAGGCTGGGCACCAGGCAGCGGCTCACAAGCCTGGTCCCCTGCTGCGAGGAATTCCAGAACAATTTTACATTGAATAAAGCTATGCCTTGCTTTAATTATAATTTTATGAAACTGACAATGTTGTGTGTCACCATCACTTCTGTGTAGATCCCCAGCATTTCATTAGCCACAAAGGGGACCCCATTATACAGCCACTCCTCACTGTCCCCAACCACAGGCCCTGACCACCTTGGTGTCTGGCTGCTTTATTTTGCCAAACACAAGGAACATCCATGTTATGGCAAGTATCAGTGTTTTGTTCCTTTTCTCAGCTGAGTAGTAGTCCACAGTGTAGGCACACCACGTCGTTTGTCTGCTTACCAACCAAAGGCATTCTGGATCTCGGTGCCTCTAGCCTTCGGTGAATCTTTGCATGGAGGTCTTGGAGCACGTGCTTCAGTTCTTTTGGAAACAAGCCCAGTGGCATTGCTAATCCCATGCTTCACATTCTGAGGAACAGCCAGCAGCTTACCACACACATCACCATTTGACAGTGCCCCTGGAAGCTTCTCTGTTCTCTTGTTCACGGGTGCAGACACCGCCTGAGTTCTGGAGGACACTTTGATCTGGGGGTACTGAGTTCCCACCCACTGAGCCCCCAGTCCTGTGCTACGGCCTGTCCTGCCTCTGTGTTTCCCTCTGGTCTCAGGAGGAGGTGGAGAGGTTGAGTCACCCACCTGGGGCCACCCAGCTAAAGAGCCCCGGTGACCTCACCCCCAGCTCACACCTTCCCGGCAGGCCAGGGCTCCTCCTGGGACCTGACCCAGCCTCAGCAGGCCCTGGCCTACCCAGACAGAAACCCTCTGAGGGCACAGCACACAGGCGCATTCCTCGAGGTCGCTGGACCTCAGGCTGGCTCAGCGGGTGCCTTTGCTCTTGAGCAACTCTCCTTCCGTTCACCTTCAGGTTTGTTTTCTGAGTGCAGACCCTCCCCCCACAGGCATTCAGCTCCTCTGCAGCAGCCACAGCCCCTCTGCCAAAGCAGCGGGCCTGGCCTGGGGGCCCTGTGCACCTTGCTCTGGTCAGATCCTGCAGGTTACAGCACCACGGTGCCAATGGCAGTATGCGGATGGCGCTCAGCTGGTAACCAGCGCAGTGTCCCTGATACAGCAACTGAGGCTCACAGCCTGCGCTCCTGTCCCTGTCACCTACCTCTTGTTTGGACTCAGCCACTATCTCCCCAGATTCCCTAATGAGCCCAGCAGGTTGCTACCCTCCCTGGCCTCCTGTGCATCCTCCAAACTCACCTGGGTGGATCATCTAGAACATCTGAAAGGAGGCCAGGGACGTAGCTCAGTGGCATAGCACCTGCTTGGCAAGTGCAGGGTCTTGAGTTCAATTCCAAGTACCCATACATATACACTTAAAAGTTAGCACTCGGCCAGAGCAACTGATACCTTTTGTCATTGTGTATCCAGTTCTGTGGGTCTGGACAAATTTGGAACCCTGGACCCAGCACCCTAGGGCCAAACCCACCAGTTGGTCCCCAGCTAGGCTCTGTGGTCCCCTCTGCAGTTTCTGTCCCTTCCTTCAGGCAGCTATGGAAGTCCTGCTTTTGGTCCTGAGGGACTTCCAAGAAGTTTATCTTCCTGTTGTGTGTGAACACTGAAAATAAAACCCCGGGGCCCTCTGTGGCCAGCCCTGCAGGCCAGGACCCCTCCTGAGTCCCATGTCTTTATCCGACTTTCAGTGCCCACCACACTGTCCATACTAGGATGCGGACACCACAGGCCCCTGGTGGCATCTCCAGGGCCCGCTCTGCATGCCACAACATTGGCGGCCTCTTCCTCGGAGAGCTTCCTCACTGTCGTGGCTGCAGAAGTGCCCTCCACCTGTGCCAGTAGAGGGGGCTGTAACCGATGCCCACTGTGAGTGTCAGTGTGTCTTCTTGTTTGCCCATGCCTGCCACGAGCTTAGGGAGGACGGGGCCACGGCTGAGCTATGTGATGTCCCCAGGTGGCACACAGGTGGGCAGAGGAAGGAAGGCGGTAGGTGGCACGGATCGTTTCCTGTGTGACCCCAGTCGGAGCGCTTTCCATTACTTGGGGTGCTGTTGGAGGACGGGCTGCCACCACAGGTGGCATGGGCAGGAGGGGCATGGAAGACGGCGGCATGCTGTGTCCACGGAGAGCCCGGGTCAGGGAACAACAGTCCTAGGCCTTCCAGCCCATCCTCACCGGTGGGCTTCTCCTTCTTGTCTCACCAGTGGGTTTTGGTGAGATGTGACAGAAGTCATGCTGGGAGGCATGGGGGAGGGCCACCCTGGGATGGAGGGAGGGGCCAGTCCCACTTGGGGGGACCCTGAGTAAGTACATCCAGGTCTTCCTGTCTTATAAGTAGACACCAGCTTCGTAAACATGGCCCAGTCGTGAACCCGAGGAGTCTGGGTTAGGAGCCTGTTACCAGAAATAGCACAGGGCCCCCAAGCAGCGGAGACAGAAGGCGGGGGCAGGGTAGTGGCCACCACTCTTCCGGGCACCAAGCTAGACTCTCCCCAGCCCAGCATGGTTCAGAAAGTGAGAAGGTGATGTCTTCCTTTCCCGGGGTCACTTTTGTGGGATATTCTGAGCAATCTACTGGAAGCAAGCGTAAAATCAGGTCACACCGTAGATGCCGCCTTGGAGCCTGGCAGAAGGAAATGTGCCCTGAGCAAAATAGTGAACACACTGTCTGCCCGGCCCTAGGCAGATGGCATGCTAGACAGCGAGGTGACCAAGGCAGTCCCCCTCCAGGGCTGGCCCTTCTCACCGTCCGTCTCCCCCCCACCTCCCCACCCCCACCGGGTACCTCACAGGTGTGGCGTGGATGGCACTCACCAGCAACGGGGCCCAAGCCATCTTGAGCTCCTTCTCTGTAAGGGTGGCTGCTGCCTCCGTGGCCACTGAGGCACCCACCTTGGCCCCCAGAGTCCAGCCGCTCGAGGCACCAGTCTGACTGCTGTCATCCTGCAGGGGTGGCTCTGGGGTGCTCTCCTTGCCCCCTGAGGGCCTCTGGATCACGATTGGCTGGGGATCTCTGTATATTTTTGCGCATGGTAAGTCCCAACTGGGAGCAAGTCTCGGCACCAAGCCCCCCGAGTCGTTCTGTTGGAAGGGAGGCTTCTGTCCTCCGAACTCCCGGCCTCGGGTGGCCTCTCTATGGGGATGGAGCTGCAGGGCCTCTGTCCAGCCCACCAGGCCCAGCTGGGGAGCTGAGCTTATGCCCCAGCCTGGTCCCCTCCTGATGGTTAAGTGCGGTGAGGCCCGGCAAGCCAGGCCATGTCTGCTGGTCCCTGCTCCATTGGCAGCCCCTCGAGGCTCCCAGGGCCCGCTCTCCCTTTCTGTTCCCCTTCTTCTCACTGCCTCCACGCTGTGCCCTTTGACCCCACTCAGTGAGGCGAATGCCCCTCGTCCAGTGCCTTGGTGACCCCACTCTTCCCACTTGGCCGGGAGGCAGGTGTTCTGAGCATGGCACTTTGCACCCTTGCCTCCCGAGACCTACCTGCCATCTGTCCGGCCCTCCCTGTCCATGCCACAACCAGGCCTATCACCACTGGGCTGAGTTCAGAAAGCCTGGCTCCCTTTCTTTAAATAAACTTCACTTTTATCAACATCACATACCCATGCATAGAATTCAAAGGCCAAATGATGATCACAGGCATCAAATGAGAGCAGAGATGTCCTTGCTCCTCCTCTGCAGGACGCCGCGCGCAAGGCTCGGGCATCCCATGCTGCTACCATGGTGATGCTGCAACCTTCTCATTGACTCCTGGGGCGCTGTTGTCCAAGCCACGACCACGCATCCGCTGCCACTCACTCGCCGAGGTCTCTGCACAGGAAAGATTCGCTCTGCGCGTGCGTGCGTGCGTGAGCGTGCGTGCGTGCGCGCACTCTCGCATGTGCGTGCGTTTTGCTTGCTTCCTCTCCTATTCACTCAATGCCGTTATACAAAACTTAGCGCTGGCCACCAGCTGTTATGCCGCTGGGCCCGTGGCAGGGCTGCTCTGCACAGCAGGTGTGGTCCTACATCTGGGTCTCCGTACTGTTGACCTGTGAATGATGGAACCCAAGCCCCCTCGGTGACTGGAAACAAGAGAAGTGTGTTCTGTCACAACTCTGCAGGGGTTGGGTCCCTCGGTTTCTGGCATGTCTCTCCCATCTCTGCACGCTGTTGGTGGCCCTAATCTGTCTCTTCTTCCTTTCAGGACGGGTGCAGGGCCCAGCCCATAATCCACAATAATGGTCTCATCTCAAAACCCTCCATCACAGCCACAAGGGCCCTCTGCCCCCGAGAGGGCAAGTCTGTTACTTCTTGCCCAAGTTCTCCCTGTCATTTGTGTTTGTTGCCTTTTTATGGAGCTCGGGGTTCAAGCTCGGACTCAGGTGGAGGATTTCTGCTTCTCTTCTTCGTTGCCCACCTTTCTGCTCTATTTATTTTTCCCAGAATAGTCTCTGATATCTCCCCTTTCTTCTTTTGAAAATTGAACCTTCAGCTGTATTTCCAAATAGCTTTATTGAGGTAGAACTGATGATACTGGAATGCACATTATTAAAATGCAAAAGCTAGTAAAATTTTATGCGCACACACATTCTTTGCATCGTCGTCGTCGTCGTCGTCGTCGTCATCGTCATCTGAAGGGCGGGGCTGGTGCAGCCTGTGGTGCTGGGGATCAAACCTACATCCCTGCACTTGCCTGAGCTTGCCTAAGCAGGCGCTTTAGTCCACTGAGCCATCTTGCTGGCCCTATACCTACATTCTTTAAATGGTTCAAATCATTAAAACAGCAAACACCTGTCACTTCAGGACCCCTTCGTCCCTCCCTCACCCTCCATAGATCAGTCCCCTCTGTCTCTCTAGGCTCATCTTCATTACTGAGAGCTCTATAAACAATGTACTCTGACAATATTTACTTTTTTTTTTGGTCCGGATTTTTCTGTCAATATAATTATTTCAACATTTATCTACACTGTGGGTATCAATTCTTTTTTTTTTTTTTTTATTGTTGAGTGGATAGATCTGTTCTCTGTGGCAAAATGCCAGAGGCTGGCTAACACACAAGGAAAGAAAACGTGTTTCTTATGGCATGGAAGGTTGGGAGGCCCATACTGCGCATGGCACCAGTATTTCTTCAACGTCAGGTGATAGTCTCTCTGTCCCCTCAACACAGGAGAGGGTGTCACTTGGTGAAGCAGAGGACAGTGCTGGAAGAAACTTGTTTTGCAGCACAGCCACTGCCCCAATAATCTGCTAACCTGTCAGCCCCTGAGTAGGTTAATCCCACCAGGAGGAGGAGGCCTTCATGATGGGGTCACCTCCCAGCTCTGACTATGAGAATTAAGTTTCCGAGGCATGAAACCTGGGGACACACAGGGGCCCGACAGTGGTCGTGCCACCATCTGCCTGTCCTTCAGTTTGTCGATGGGAGTCCAGTTACTTTGAAAAAAGCTGTTCTTGGCACTGGCACACGGGTCTGTGTGAATGCACATTCCTTTTGTCCTGGTGACTGCCTAGCGGTGGAGTGGTTGGTTCATATTGTAGGTAAATGTTTAACTTTAATGGCCAAACCATTTTTAACACTATGAGAACCATCCTACGTCATGACAGTTCCAGGGTCCACGCTTTTACCAGTGTTTGGTGAGGTCGGGTTTTCTCACATTAACGGCACTGACGCGTGTGAGCGGCAGCCTGGTGCGGCACTAACTTGAGCTTCCCCCAGGACTACGGCAGCTGTGCGTCTTCCCGTCTCGGTATTTACTGCGTATCTGCCTTTCCTGCTGAGGTGGCCATTCGGGCACAGGCCTGTTGGCTCGTAAGTTTCCATATCAGAAAGCTTGAGAGTTCTTTATGTAAAGATGCAAGTCCTTTATCAAACAGGTTTATGGTTTGCAAAGATTTTCTTCCCAATCTTTGTCATGACACTTTAGTGTTAAAAGAGCTCTGCTTACTTATACTCTTTTTATAAGCGTGATGTTCCTGCTCAATAAGTGCCACATTTTGTCCCTGTAGGCTATTAATTATAATTTTAATAAGTTCTTCTGTTTTCTGTGCTTCTCACCTTTGGCCTCTTTCCCTCTTACGCTGGTTTTCAGCTTTGTGACTTGTCTCCAATGTCCAGCAGCCTGGCTGTCCATTTATACTAAAGAGGAGCAAGAAGCCAAGCGTGGTGGCACATGCTAGCAATCCTTCCTATGCTGTGAGGGACAGAGCAACATCCTAGGGGCCACCTGGGGTTGTCCCTTTCCTGGTTGGATGCTGGGGAGTGTGGAGTTTACTGGAGCTGGCCAAGCAAAATGCCTTAAGTTGAGAAGTTTATGCTACAGAGATGCGTGGCCTCACAGTGCTGGAGGCAGAGGTGGGAGGCTGAGGGGTGTGCAGGGCCATGTGCCCCCTCAGCACCCTGGGGAAGGGCCTCTTTGGGCCTTTTCCATCTGGCAGCTCTTGGGCTCAGAGTGGAGAGCTCGTCTGCCCACGGTGCTCTGCCTGTGTCCAGGCTTTCCCCTTTTATAAGGTACAGCCCCAATGGACCAGGGCCGCCCTAATGAGCTCATTTTAAGGAAACAGTCTGCAAAGACTCTATTTCCAAATCAGCTCATGTTCATCGGTTTTGGGGCTAGGTGCTGCGAGGCACAATTCAGCCCGTAAGACAGAGAGACGGGACTCCAGGGCGGGGCGTTGAGGTGACTCAGTGCTGGGGGCAGCCACAGGAAAGGGCCCACTTAGCAATCCGCGTGGGGAGTCAGTATTTCAGCGCCCAGAGCCCCA
Organism: Ctenomys sociabilis; assembly: GCA_004027165.1. Taxonomy (NCBI): domain Eukaryota; kingdom Metazoa; phylum Chordata; class Mammalia; order Rodentia; family Ctenomyidae; genus Ctenomys; species Ctenomys sociabilis. Next base: position 10,001 of record PVKA01040920.1, on the reverse strand, counting down.
CCCCAGTGCAGCGCTCACCCTGTCAGTCCCAGGCCTCTGCCCTGCCTGCTCCCCCCTCCGTCCCCCCCTCCCCCCATGACCCTGGCTTCTGGGCCAGCACTGGCTATCTGCTGCCCTGCTGTGCCTGGAGTATCATGCGGTCTTCCCCTCCCATGGATTCCTGGAGGTGTGGTGGACAGGGACACTGCTAGCCAGCCAGCGTCAGGCCGTGGTTGGGCCTGGCTTTGCTCTACCTTCCCACAGATGGCCTGAGCACTCGGGTCCAGAGGCACAGGCTGCAACCACTGTGTGCATGAAACCTGCCTGGACTCGTGTGCTCCTCATGAAGCTCCAAAGGGAGCCATCCGGAGATCCGGAGCGGAACTGCCGAAGCACAGAAACCTCATGGGAAAGGCCCGGGCTGGTGTTGCCCTGGGGTGTCCAGGCCCCACACTGCTGCTGGTCTGCCTTGGGGGTGGTTCTCCTCTCTGTGCCCCTGGGGAGGGAGGTCCTTTCATAAGGAGCCCCTAGAGCAATGACAGAGCCATGAGGCCCTCGAGCTTGGTGTGGTCAGCTGTGCTGCCCCATGTCCCACAGCCAGCCTCTCCTGCCACTCAGGCCCAAGCGTCAGCTCTCCTAGGGAAGTCTGTGGACCATGCCTCTAAAGTACTTCACAACACACACACACACACACACACACACACACACACACACACACCCCAGCTCATCACACACAGACATATGCATGCGGATCCCCCTTCCTGCCCTCCTCCCGCTGTTCTTCCCTTGCTCTGTGCAGGCTCCAGTTCTGGAAGGGAAACCCCCAGTATCAGGCCTACCTGCTTGCTGATGGGCCCCAGCCAGACGTGCCGGGGGCATAGCAGGAAGTGTGGGCTTTTCCTTCTTGCCGCTGCTCAGCCCTCTTACAGTGACAAAGGGGTCCATCTCCAGCTCAGACGCCCAAGCCCGAGCCTTGAGGTCCTGGGAAAGTGGCTCACATGCTGTCAGTTCTCTGTCCGCTGTCAGTGCAGAGGTGCGGTGGTGAGCTGGGTGTTCTGGGGTCTTCAGGCGTGTGCCCCTCCTCTTGCTTGGAAGCTACAGACCTGGCTGCTGCCCCTTGCAGGTGGCCAGCTGCACTTGGGGTGGTCTCTCTCTTGCCCAGTGAAGGAACTCAGGGTGCTGGCACTCACCCCTTCTGCAGGACCATGCTGTCATAATGATTTTCCTCTTGTTGCTGAGATAAAATACCAACACCCAAGGGTAAAGAGGAAAGGACTGCTTAGCTCACGGTTTGGGGAGGTTTCAGTCCATTATCTGCTGACTCCCAATCAGGACAGCATGGCACAGGGAAACATCATGGTGGACAGAAGGCAGCAAAATGCCAGGGGGCAGGCCAGCCTCTTTTTTGTCTCTTTGATCTCCAGGCTGCTGGGATTAGGGCAGTGTCATCCCAGTCTGTGGACTGACCCAGCCATCACTCAGCCTTAATCCCAGCACCCTTGACCCCAGATCCCAGCATTACACACTCCAGATTTAGCCACCTCCGGAAAAATGCTATAACCAAGTGAGGCTTTGGCGGGCACATGCAGACCCAAGCCATAGCATGTGCCCTGGGCCAGGGGCCAGATGGCCTGGGCTCTGCATCCCCCCAAGCCTCTGCCTTCGGAAACACAGAGAGGCCCCTCGCTGGGCCGCACCGTGCTAGGGCAGGCACAGTGCTTGCATACTTCCTGCCTTGCACCTTGGCCCCAGCTAAGTGCCCGGAGAGTGGGGCAGTGGGAAGCTTCCAGCTGGCCCTGCGGCATCCATAGGGACAGCAGTGCTCCTGAGTCAGTGCACCACGGCTGCAGGCAAAGGCCAGGTCAGCCACAGCGACGGACGGACGGGTGCTGCTCCCTTCGGGCCTGCCGCCAGGGTCACTCTGCACTCCCACCTCTCTTGCTCAGCACTATGCTCACTTAATTGAATTCTCAGTTACTTTCTGGGGGCAGCATCAGACCTGCCAAGGCCTCTCGCTGAGAATAGTTTGAGGTACAAGGATTCATGTGAAGCTCCAGGGCTTGGCCCCTGCTCTGGGAGGCTTCTGCCTGCCTGGGGTCCCTGTGGAAGCATCGCTCGGAGTCAGCTGGAAGCTCCCCTCCCCTTCCCTACCAGTAACCACACAGGATCATTTGCTACTGTCCAGTATGGCCTTTCGGGTAGAATTTGGTCTGTAACTTTGTGCTGTAATTTTATTTAATACTCAGAACATGTCTGTGAACATTTTGTGAGCTGCCCTATTTTGCATGTGGGGAAACTGAGGTTCAGGAAAGTGCAGGCACCCACTCAGGCCCTACAACCATGAACTAGAGGTTGGCTCTCAAGTCTGGTCCTGTATGTCAGTGCCCAGGCTAGATCTTGAGGGCCCTCTTTCTGCACACTGGGAGCCAGAGCTCAGGGAAGGGGGTGGGTAAGACACCTCCAGAGGACAGTCCCAGGGGGACTGGCTCAGGAACACGTACGGGATGTTGAGGCAGATGGTAACACACACAGAATGACAGGCCAGAGGCTGTTGAACCTGCAGCGTCGGGGCTCAGTTTCTTGACCTCTGGCTCTAGGCCCTGTGGGGTTACCCCAAGTCCTGGGAAGAAGCAGGCTGTTAGCATTTGCCTAGAGGTGGCACAAGAGATGGGCCTGCCGATGGGAAGCTAAGGCCACACGGGGCCAGGGTGGTGGCCAGTGGCTTCCTCACCCTTCAGAGCAGTTTTCAGGACCCAGGCTTTGTAGCCAGTGGCTTCCTCTGACCTCTACCACTGTCTTCTATGACACATTCTTGCCACCCTGTAGAGATGAGTGACCATGCCAACATGGCTACTTAAGGCTCAGGACCCATGATGTGAAGTAACTTGCAGAAGGGACCCTACTGGGGTCACCAGCACAGCACGGGCTGAGGCAAGGGTCCCTGTGCAGGTGCTTATGCTGGGGTGACCAATGGAAATGGGGGAAGAATTTGAAGGAGACATGCAAGCAGGCATATGGTGACCTGGCCACTTTTGAGTGACCTGTAGCCAAAGGGTCATCCAAGGAGTCCATGTGCCTGAGGAATGTCTGTCAAGGACGGGAGAAGGACACATCCCACACCACGAGGGCTCTGCAGTGAAGCGCCCAGCTCTCCTGTGCTGGGGCTGCTCGAGGTGGGCACAGAGTAGGCCAAAGCCTCCTCTGCAGGAGGGTGGGGCTGAGGCCCCATGTGGCTGTCCCCATCTCGAGGCCCAGCAGCTCTCTCCACTCCACTCCTGTCCTCCCAGAGATGGAGACTCCAGCCCCTGGCGCCCCGATCTGCACCTCTTGTTGCTTCCGTCTCCCCACCTCCCTTCTTCCTTGTGGCCCCTGAGCCGTCCTTCTCTCCCAAAGCTTTTCATCCTGTCTCTGTGGATAGCTACTGGCTGGCTTTTCTGAAAATCCCACTCAGATTCCCAAGCCTGCAGCCCAGTGGGGCCAGGTGGTTCCCATTGCCTCTGGTGGCCTTTGAGCTGACCAAGAACCAACCCCTGGACCAGATCGTCCTCCTTCGAAAGGATCAGGAAATCCATTTTTAGCTCCCAGAAATCTGACATTAGGAGGCTGTCTGATGAGTTCCTTCCTACCTCTCCCAACCCTTTATCTGCTTCTGGGTGTGTGCTTTGAGGTGACCTGCAGCTCTGAGTCTTCCAAGCAGGCCCAAATGCTTTCAGGGCTACTGTGACTGGTAGAATAGCCCCTCTCACACTAGGGTGCCCACATTCTTTTTTTTTTTTAGGGGAACATTATGCATTTGGTTTGAGTATTTTGTAGCCTTTTTTCCATTTCATGTATTCAATTTGGACTCATTAACAAGTGCATTAGTGCACTGTACATCTTCATAAATATGTTGACATTTGTAGAATTCATTATACAATAAACATCTAAGTTTGCCCTCGTTTATAAGACTGTTTTAGTCTCACTGATGAATTTTATTTTCTACCGACTTGATAAGCAGTTTCAGTATTTGTTGACTTTCACAAGATATAAACTATTGTGAAGCAAATGTTTTCCATTCCCATGGTAATCAGGGAGAAATGAGTTGTCATTTTATCAGACAGCAGAAAACGCTTCGTCGAATAATAATCCAGCACTTTGACCATACATATAACAGGGTGAGACAGACTAAATAGTCCCAAGCAACTCTCTCCTAAGACTATCTCCTAAAGACTCCCAGTTGATGCCCACATTCTGTGCTATGTGACACAGCATGGGGTGCGGAAGGCTGTGTATGGAGTCAGGGTGGCTAATTTGTCTACGATGGATTGTCCCGGGTGACCAAGGGTGCTCTGGTGTGGAGGGGGTGTGGAGAGTCAGTGTGAATCATGCAGCATAGGAAGGGTGTGAGCGGCTGATGCTGGCTTTGGTGACGGGAAGAGACCACAAGCCAAAGAACACAGGTGACCTCTGGCAGATGGAAAAGATGGGGAGACCAACATGATCACGCAGGGAGTGGGGAGTCAGGAAGAGGGTGACAGGCACCCAAGCGCTCCTGTGGCTTGGGAAGGCTGACCCAGCAAGGTGGGGCGTGATAGCTACCTGGAGGGGTCTGCCCAGTGGGCCGTACCCTGAGCTCTAAGCTGGCCTGACATGGCCAGCACCCCTGGCCATCTGTGCTACAGTCTGATGCCACCATCTTCTCAGTAGCCGGTGACAGACACCACAGTGCAGAAGGCGTGTCCTGAGATGGCCATGGGGGGAGCCTGGAGGCCCTCTCTTGGTTCTACTCCTGAATCACACCACATCCCTGTGTCCAGCCTTAGATTCCCCTCTTTGCTCAGGTCCTGTCATCGTGTGGTCAGCTGTGAAGATCAGGTAGACTGGGAAGCATTCTGCCAAATTCAAGTACTGTCCTGGTGACACTAATGTCACATGGGAAGGCAGGGCCCCAGTTGTGCTTCAGCAGAAGCCAGGGCTGGGACGATGGAGCCTCCTCTGACTCAAGCATGACCTTCCCCACATGGCCAGGAAGCTGGAGAAACATGATGCCATCGGAAATGCAGATGGCTTTCATCCCAGAGAAGATGGGATCTGACTCCGGGGAGCAGACAGCAAGCCGGGGGAGCAGACAGCAAGCCCAGGCTTTGATGGGTGAAATGTGATCTGACCGGCAGCCTCGCTACTTTCCCTCTTCTGTTGTCTCTCTGTCCTGTCTGTCTCTCTGTCTCTTCTGCTTCTGTCTTTCTCTGATTCTGTTTCTGTGTCTTTTTACCTGTCTGTCTTGTATCTATCTTGGTTTCCATCTCTATTTCTCTGTGTCTCTGTCCCCACTCTCCTTTTCCCTTCTTTTTCTATGTATTATTTTGCTTCTTATTTTCCCCTCCCTGGTGCTAATGGTTTCCTCTCTGGTATCTCCTGAAGTAGCACCAGCCCCTGCCACTCTTGATGCTCTTCAGAATAGAATAAATTCATTCTCAAGGATTTGTCTCTGTCCCTCCCTCCACTCTACCTTCCTACCTATCATCACCTCTTACCTCCGATCTCTACTGAAAGAACAGAAAAAAGTCTTGCTCCATTCAGAACTCTTGTGCTTATTGTTAATTAGTCTTGTAGGGTGACAGTGTCTTCACCTAAAGGCCAAGGTCATGCAAGGAAGTGGGGTTGAAAGCTGTTGGCCAGAAGGCTTTTCTGGACCCATATCATGAGATTTTCCTCCTTTGAGTTCTACAATAAATGACTTCGGGATGGACACTTGTCTTCATGGAGCGTCCATCTGTAGAGAGCCAGCTCTGTAGTCAGGGCAGCTGTCTTCCTCAAAGTCCCTCAGGGATCCAAGCTCCTACTATTTATTATTCCATTGCTCATTGGTGTCATTGTTGGATTGGATGACCAAGTGTCCAGGGTCTGAATTATGAGAAGAGTATGGAAGGGTCCTTCCCCAAGGTTAAGCTCTAGATCACAGAGCAGCACTCACCCCTGACAGCCGGGGGAGTGTGCTCTCCCCACGCATCAGGCCGCCCATGCCCAGCTGCATGCCTGTCCCTAAGACATCAGGGACATCCGTTCTGGTGGGCATCGAACCTTGGTCACTCCGGGCACCACAGGAAACTGCTGCTTTGACTTCAACGTCACCCCGGCCTTCGCTGTCAAGATGCTGTGCTGGGTATGTCTCAGGGTCTGCAGGCCAGTCCCCAAAAGACTCCATCTTTTGTACTGAAGGCCTGAGAGTTTCTTGGACAATAACCACTTGGAGGGAGGAATTCATTCCGCTGGCAGTGATGGGGAAAGGAGAGCTCCAAACAGAGACAGAGTCTGTTGTCGGGAGCTCCCGCATCACACTGGCCTCTGTCAGGTGGCTAGTGAAAGATGAGGTGCCAGGGAAACAGAGTCCACACCAGAGGAAGGAAGCGCCTTTGGGGCTTAGCCTCCCCAGGGGACTGATCACTTGTAGTGCCCACCCAGCAGCCCCCTCAAACGGCCTTGGGTGGCCCTTCCCCCATAGCATGTAATTTCACTGAGACTTTAATACAAGTAGTGAGGGTGTGGATGAAGGACAGGAGGAATCTTTGGGCCTTTCAGAGTACAATGGGAACACAGAATGTGGTCGTGGATCCAGGAAGGGCACTTGGGGACTTCAAATCTGTTATGGACGTTGTTTCTTCACTTGGCTGGTGGCTACGTGGGAAGTCAGTTTGATTGTTTGGTTTAGTTAATTTTTTTTTTATTAGTCCATGTTTGCAGTACACGGTGATTATATGTCCACAGATGCAACGCATCCTAATTCTTTTTTTTTGCCTTTTTGAGACAGGGTCTCACTATGCAGTTCAGGCTGGCCTTAAACTCACTTTGTAGCTCAGGCTGGTCTCGAACTCACAACAATCCTCCTGCCTCAGCCTCCCAAGTGCTGGGATTACAGGCTTGCGCCACCATGCCCGGCTCCTAATTCTTTTTACTTCCCTTCCCCCTCTCCATCTCCTGGTCCTCTCCCCATTTGCAAAGGGCAAGGAATAGAAAGCAGGGATATCTATTAGAATGATCTTGGACTGAACAGTGTGTGTGTGTGCATCTGTGCATGTGTGTGTGCGTGTGTGTGTGCATGTGTGCGTGTGTGCATGTGTGTGTGAGAGTGTTTTACTCACAGAGTTGAACCTGCTCCTGTAGCTGCAGAAATGGAAACAAGGTGAGGAGCCCCGTGTTGCACGTGCGAGTGCAGTCCTACTTTCCCCTACAGCTGGGTGTAGGGCGACCTGGTGGCTTCCAGTTACATGGGATGGGCTGGTGAGGAGTGGACTTCGGCCTCCAAGGGAAGGAAGTCCTGGCAGGGAGAGGGGGCTTTCTGGCCCAGATGCAGGAGGAAGTGGATGAAAGGACAGCACACAGGTGGGGCGGGGCCTTTCCCAGAGGAGGAGCCTAACCGACGGACCTTAAGTCACTCACCTGGCTTACACAGGGAATTAGTGCTGGGTGCAGGCTGAATTTGCCTCTTCCTAAAGGAAAGGGGGGATGAGATGAGTCCAGAAGCAATGTCATCAGGGATGTGGAGGGTGGGAAAGGGAACTCTGGGAGGAGCAGCAGCAGGATTGTGGGATATGTGGGTGAAATGTGAAGGGTGGGGCTGCTGCCCGAGGCAGTGAGTTTGCCTCATCACTTCACAATCAAGGGTTGTGCAATGGCTGTGAAGTGCTGGAGGGCCACGATTATTCCTGCAGTCAGAGAGATCTTTGCTGGACCTGAGTAGAGGTTTCCATCTGGGCCATAATTTGGACCCCTCATCTCTTTAAGATTGCCTGCAGACGCACTGTGCGAATGCCATCTTCAAAGCCTACCACTGGCTCCTCCTCAGCTGGACCAATACGCATTGCGCAAAGCCAACTGAAGGGGTGAGGGAAAGTCCTAGCCAGCTCTATACCTATCAATACACGGAAATAGGGTCAGGCACAGCCAAAATGGAGACAACTGCTCTTCTTTCAAGGCGAGTCACGCAGGTGGTCCTCCATACCGGACCCTTCAGTTGGTGAGCACATGTGTGCAGGGTGGAGGAGGTACTGGCCCGTGGGAGAGGCAGAGGTGAAGGTGGTCGGGTGGAAATGGAGAAAGTGATTCTGCTTCAAGATACATTTACTGTGTAGGATTATAGGGCCTGGGAGGAAACAGAGCAGGCTGAGCAGCTGCAGTGTCAGGCGATACTGGAGGCTGGACTTTCCCCTGCCCCAGCCCCCGCCCTGCATTTCCCGCACTTCTGGTAACTGTATAGGCCTAGGCGGTCTCTCACGGCGCTTCCTGCCTCCTGGGTGGCGGGTGGATGGGTTGGCTGCCTCATTTTCTCCCAGTCTCCTCTAGCACCTATACCCATTTTCTAGTTTCCACTCCACACCTCTGTACTACTTCCTACTGCCCACCGTGGTCTTCCCTGGAACCCCACAAACACGTGTCTCATGTAGTTTAGCAAATGGCTTCTTCACTCCTATTTCACATATTTTATTTAAGTGGCACCAGATGTTGGGTTAGGGTAGGCTAAAGAAACAAATAAATCATTATGCCTTTAAAGGAGTAAGGTGTAGCCCTTGTTATCACCATAAACTTCTTTAAACTTTGACTTGGAGATCCAGGTCTAATCCAGTCTTTGGTTCTTCTCCCTGCTGTTCATGATGGTCCTTGCTCATCCAGTCAGCCTGGGTGGCCTGGAGATTAAGAAGAGAGAAAGAAGAACCCTTTGTGGGAGGTTTTGTGAGCCAGTGTCACTAGCAGCACTCTGGTGTCCCACTGGCCAGAATAGTCACATGGTCTATATGAGCTGCAAAGGAGGCTGGGAAATAAAGGTGAACAGCATGTCTGCCAACAGGGGGAAACTAACATTGGTGAACACCAGCAGCCTTTGCTCAGTAAAACTGTGGATATTTTAAAGGAGAAAATTAGGGGGGTTAGCAAGGTCTAATGAATGGTTCAAGGTTGAAGGGCTGGAAACAGGGAGCACTGGAATCAGGGAGCACATGTTAATGTGCAGCAAAGTATTTATGATAAAATGTTAGCTGAAAACCCCAGGAAAGCAAACAGCACAAGATCTGTTCCCATTTACATTACCTGTTCAAAGACAGAGACAGAAGCTGAAAGAAAACACACTCAAGTGCTATTAGGTTATTTCTCAGATGATATATGATTGATCTTCTCATTGTATTTTTCAACAATGAGAAATTAATTTTGTTGCTTTCTAAAGCTATTTGACTAATTTTCTTACGTTAGATTGTTTATTTCCATAAAAATACTTCATGCTGACAAAAAAAACAGTTCTCCATGAGGGCAGATGAAAATAGCATTCCTACTAATAGTTGCCATGGCTTACATTTATGGTGCCAGTTCTTTAGTGTCTAGTGTACTCTAACAGGCTTAGTCTGTTCTTTCATTTCTTTATGTTTAAGCTCTGATCCTGCTCTTTGTCTGCTAAGACTAGGTGAGATCCTGGGGGACGAAAGACCCCAGAGTGTTGGATCGGTCACACATCCATGCAGCTGGGACCTCAGGAGCACAGTTCTGAGTGGACTTGGGGGGTACCTGTGTGGTGGGCCCAGACAGTAGAGGACCTCACACACTGCTGCAGGGCTGGGCTGGCTTTCTGTTAGCCTGGAGGTGGGGGTGAGGTGTGCAGCAGGGCCCCCTGCTGTGAGCAGTGAGTGCTATTGGGCAAGTATGGCATTGGGGGCTCCAGGACACCTGGGAAAGAGCTGTGAAAGCAAGGAGCGACCCAGGCAGATCTAAGACCAGTGTCTGTGTCCCACACAGAGTTCATTGTAGAATTTCCTCTCTTACCTGCCAGGTGGCTTGATAGTAGAGAGGTCCTGCTGAGCCATCTTCAAGAGGTCATAGGGCTCTACCTGCACAGCTGGGACTAGAGCCCTGTGAGTTTTCTCCTAGCTGTGACATCACAGAGGGTCAGACGCTCTGTAGGCAAATAAATTGGGTAGATGAACTGTTCATGGGCCTCAGCATTTGGACACACACACAAGGCCATGGGGTCACTTCCCAGGGCACACACACAAGGACATGGG
>PVKA01040919.1:0-18429 GCA_004027165.1 Ctenomys sociabilis | reverse complement strand
GTCGACTTTTAGTGCTATGGTCATCCACTAGGTAAATAATTATTGAATCTTTGATATAATTCAGCTATATAAAAACCTGTAAATATAATATCATGTATGCACCTTGTACAATACCAAAACGTTATGAAAACAGATTGCAATGTATTATTTCATCGACTCTGTATGGTTATGGTGTTTTGAAACTGTCTGATTGACATTTATATTTCAATAAAATAAAAATAAATGGAAAAAAATAAAAAAAAATAAATGTGAACATTTGTTCTATGTATTGGATAATACATGGTGTTAACTTGAGAAGTTTAGAAGTTTGATTAAGTGACTCTGCAGGGAGCCAGGATTCTTAATTTGTAAACATCCTCATCCTGTGTAAGAGGGGGGCACGGACTTTGCGTGAGTTGCACAGCCCCAGCCCCAGAGAGGCTGGCTAGAAGCCTCAGCTGCTGTTCCACCCTTTGGTCTTCACTGTTTTCTGCTGCCATGAACTGCCACTTTCTGCCCTGCATCACTCTACCTGGAGCCAGCCAAGTATAGATTGAAGCCTCCACCAACTTGGAGCTAAATAAACCTTTCCTTTCTTCATTTTGAGTGTCAGGTATTTGTCCCAACAATGAGTAAAAAGTATCCATGACAGTATATATTGGTCAGTACCTTATATGGTGGATCGTTGATTCAGTATCAGAAACCAATGACTTAGATGTAACTGGGACAATATGTTCAACGTGTTGATTGAAGAAATATAAATAAAAATGATAACTGAAAATTATATGATCAAGAAGACTGTCCAATAAAGAAGAGAGAAATATGACAGCAAATGTCACCATCAGCTTGATCATGTTTGGATAGGTGATAGTATTTTGAGGATGCCAAGTTAGTCAATGGATCAAGCCACTGCTAAATTTGTAGCAGAGTAAATTATTAGGTGATAGGAATGGGACTTTGAAGGGTATAGTAGTTAATCCCATCAGCTTGACCTGATAAAGAGATTCTGGGAGGAGCAAGGCATGGCTCATGCATTCGTCTGCAGCTACCCTTAGCTGAACATGCAGCTAAGCAGTGCAGACTGTGGTCCAAGGCCTTGCAGGTATCATGCTGGAGATCTCCCCCTGTGCTGTTTCCTGCCAGGAAATAAGCAGCTCTGCTCACATTGCAGTTCTGACTTTCAATTTTGGAGCTAGAAAGCCATGGACTGAAACTGCTGAAACCATAAGCCAGAATCGATCTTTCCTCCTCAAGTTAGTTTCCTTTTTTTTTTTTTTTTTTTTTTCTGGTGAACCGGGGATTGAACTCAGCCCCTTGAGCTATCCAGGCAAGCGCTTATTCTACTGAGCCATCTCCCTGGCCCCAAATTGATTTCCTTGATTTTTTTTTCACAGTGATGAAAAGTTGCCAACAAATTAAGAATGATTTTGGAATTTGTTCAGGATGCAGACAAAGGACACTTGAGAGTAATTAGGATCTAAAGGAAAGAACAGAGAGCATCAAATGGGTGTACAAATAGTTATATGTCCCTGTATATGTTTTCTTTTATCTTAAAAATATGCCTATCTGGGCCAGTGAGATAGATCAGAGGTCTTCTTAGGTAAATGCATAAGGACAACACTTCAGTCTCCAGCACTACATGTTGCACCAGCCCTGTCCCCAGGGTGGGCTGATCCAGGGCCAAAAAAAAATGTCTATCAGGGGCAACCCATTCATTCAGGATGTATCGTCTCTCAGGAGCTATTGCTGTTTCTATTCCCTATTCCTCTTCTTCAATAAATTTTCTGCGCATATATATATATATATATATATATATATATATATAACATAATATAATATAATATATGTGCATATATATTATACATATAAGTTGTTGAGTTTATTATACAAATCAATATACACATGAATACAAAGATCATGTAATGTACATACAAACAAATATGATGAATAAATGATAAAAGATACAGTCAGGAATTAGTAAAATATTTTTGCAAGGTGAATATTTTACCATTATGAGCATAGATAGCAATTGAGGAACAGAAGCTGGCACTATGAGAACAGAGCCTCTGGCCTGTGCTGCTGTATCACTTCCAGGATTCCTTAGTATCAAGACTAGCGGCACATGCTTATAACCCTAGCACTCTGGAGACCGAGGCAGAAAAATTATAAATGTGGAAAAGATGCAAATAAATTTCATACCACCCTGACCCATGAGTGGTTGTAATTCTTGTCTCAGAATACAATAATAACTAAACAAATTTAAAAATTAAATTAAAGTAAAAGTGGACTGGGAATACAGCTCAGTGTAAAGAAGGGAGAGAGGAAAGGAAGGAGAAACCATACAGGAGGGCAGGCATAAGGAGACCTTTCTTTCAGCATTTGAAGGTGGTTGACTCTAGTTAAGGGCATTTAGTTTCTAGATTTTTTTTAAATGAATTTTATTGAGCAATGAATAGTGATGGGACAGTTTCAAAACCAATTATTAGGACAGTTTCAAAAATTAATGCATTGCATATTGTTGTCTTCATAGTGGTTATTCACAGTACAAAATGCAGACATGATACCCTGTCCAAACATTATTACTAGCAATCTTTCTTCTCATTGAATTAAGAAAAAAATAGCTGTATATCTATCCTAACTATTTTGTATACACAGATACAAAATGGTCCATCATTTGCATCCCTTTTTTGTATAATTTTGTTAGAGATGGATATTCTATTGCCATTTAAAAATTGTGGGTGCATTCCTCAAATTCTTCAATGAAACTGAAAAGAAGGCAGTCTTCACAAAATAATTTGTGGAGACAAGTATTATGCAGATATCAAACACAGGGAAAGACACGACTTAAAAAGACAACTATAGGCCAATCTGACTCATGAACATAGGTGCAAAAATCTTCAATAAAATCCTAGCAAATAGAATACAGAAAATCATCAAGAATATCATACACCATGACCAGGTAGGATTCATCCCAGGAATGCAAGGATGGTTCAATATTTGAAAATCTATAAATGTAATACACTATATCAATAGATTGAAATCTAAAAACCACATGATCATTCAAACGATGCAGGAAAAGCTTTTCACAAAGTGCAACACTCATTCATGTTCAAAGTCCTACAGAAAATAGGAATAGATGGCCTCTACCTCAATTTGCTAAAATCCATATATGATAACTCAATGGGTAATATAATTCTATATGGAAAAATACTGAAATCATTTGCTCTCAGATCTGGTACAAGGTAAGGATGTCCTGTATCACCACTCCTATTCAATATAGTTTTGGAATCATTAACTAGAACCATTAGATAAGACAGAGAACTAAAATGAATAAAAATATGCAAAGAAGAAGTTAAATTATCACTATTTTCAGACAACATGATACTTTACTTGGAAGACCCAAAACACTCTACCAAGAAGCTACTAGAATTAATACACAAATTCAGTAGCACAGCAGGATATAAAGTCAATACTCAAAAGTCAATAGTATTCCTCTACACAGATAACAAACACACTGAAAGGGAAACAATAGAAACAATACCTTTTACAATAGCACCATGGAAAATGAAATACCTTGGAATTCACTTAACCAAAAAATTCAAAGATGTTTTCAAGGAAAATTACAATATTCTAAGAAAAGAGACCCTAGAAGGTTTCAGAAAACAGAAAGATATTCCCTGCTCTTGGATAGGAACAACCAACATTGAGAAGATGGCCATATTCTCAAAATTGCTGCACAAGTCTGGAGCAATCCCTATCAAATTGTCACCAACATACTTCCTGGGGCTAGAGAAATCGTTCCTAAAATTTATTTTGAACCAGAAAAGACCTAGAATAGCAAAAACAATCCTGGTGAACAAGATAAGGCAGGAGGCATTACAATTCCTGACTTAAAATTATAGTGCAAAGCTACTGTGATAAAATCAACATGGTATTGATAACGAAATAGACTTGAGGATCAATCTAGTGGATTAGAAGATTCAGAGCCCTCGCTGAACACACTCAACCACCTCATCTTTGAAAGAGGAGTAAAGCATACTTACTGGAAGGAAGATGGCCTCTTTAACAGATGGTGCTGGAAAAACTAGCTCTCCACAGGCTGAAAACTAAAACTTGACCAAGGTCTATCACCATGGACTGAACTAACGTCACAATGGATGAAAGCTCTAAACAGTAAAACAGAAACACTCAATCTCCTGGAGGAGAAAGTAGAAGGAACTCTTGAAGATATAGGGGTAGGGAAAAGTTCGTGAACAAACAGGTAATCACATGGAAAACACTTGAAAGAATTAACAACTGGGACCAACTCTTATTGAGAAGTTTTTGCACGTCCAAAGAAATTACCAACAAAGTGAAAAGACACTGCACAAATTTCAAAAAAATCTTAACTAATAAGCACTCAGACAAAGGTCCACACTCTAGAATTCATAAAGAACTAAAATCATTAGGGTCCTTAAATTTAGAGACCCAATCCAGAAATGGGCATCTGAGATGAATACAGTTCTCAGAGGATAAAGTTAAAGAAGCGAATAAATATATGCAAAAATACTCCACATCACTGTGAAATGCAAGTTAAAATGACACTGAGATACCATCTCACTCTAGAAAGAATGGCTATCATGAAGAAATCTACCAACAACAAATGTTAGAGAAGATGTGGGGAAAAGGAAACACTTCACTGCTGGTGGGAATGTATGCTCGTAGAACCATTGTGAAGATCAGCACAGACACTCCTCACAAAAGTAGGACTGGAAATCCCATTCAATCCAGCTAACCCCCTACTGGGAATTTTCCAGTAGGAAACTAAAAACATCATATCAGAGTGCTATATGTGTACCTATGTTTATAGCAGCACAATTTGTGTTAGCAAAATCTTGGAAACAACCAGGATGCCTGTCACATGAGGAATGGTTGAACAACTTGTGGTATTTTTATGCAATGGAGTTCTACTCAGTTTTAAAGAATGATTAACTTGAAGCATTTATATTGAAGTGGATGCCACCTGACCCTATACTCACAAGTGAAATAAACTAGATACACAAGGGCAAATATTGTATAGTCCCCCTAGTTTAACAAATCAAAAGAAGAAATACAAATAGAAATGTATAACACAACTAAAAGGAAAGTATGAACTTGAGGATTGGACAATGAGGAGAGAGTAAGGAGAAAAGCTGAGGAAACAGGACAGGGACAAAGCCATACATTTGTACACACAAAATGGGCAAGTCAATAATCCTGAGAAACATCAGAAGCTTTTTGAAAGTTGCAGTTAATTGGAAGAGTTCTCAAGCTGACTATCTACATATGCTGATACCTGGGAACCAAACAACTGCACTGAAGATAGCAATGGGTAATAGAAGGGTCACGCTTGGAAGGCCTGTCATTCTGATCTGCTAAATACATACCTCTTGTCATGACATAGCAATTATTACCATACTCTCTCACAAGTAAAACTTTTCTTTTTATGGATAATAATTTTTTTTAAAGAAAGACACAAGAGAAAAATGTTACAGGACTGAGCTGCTACAATGCTGTATAAGGTTAGATTTCTAAATTTCTGTGTAAAAATATGTGCTTATTCCTATTTTTAAAAAAAAATTTCCCTCATATTCTGTAAGGACTTAAAGTTCAGTACATCAGCACTTGATGGAAAATACCTGTTCCATGTTATGGCTAAGATGTTTGATATTTCGTCAGATAGTTAAGGAAAATAGAACTGCATATGTTGCAGGGTACTACTCAGCTTCTCTTCTGGAGGGTTAACAACCTAAGTTAGCACACCAAAAATTGGAGAAAAGGAAGGTCTGCAAGGTCAGCCAACATTTTGACCATAGCCTTTCAAGGTCAGTGAAGACTGAAGACAAAGAAGAACCTGTACTGTAACATCATGTAACTCAGATGTGCCCCAAATTTTCTGATCAAGGAGATTATGGGTCCACAGAGGAATGTGACTGATCACATTTAATGTGCCTAAAGAGAGTCACATGGAGAGCAAACTTTCTCTCAGGCTTTCACATTGAGCAAATTGGTCAAGCAATGGCCATTACTCATCCACATGGTTGACACTGACAAAGGATCTACAAACTGCTGTACAAGGTTTCAGGGCAAGTCCTGAGGGGACTTGACTGACCTTATCAGATAAAAAAGATACATTTCTTAATATATAGGTCCTGCTTTATTTTGTTCATATCCATCCAGCAGAAAAGCATTAAAATTAGGTATATAAAGTAAAGCCATATTAATATGCTGAGCTGTAAAAGGCTCTAGTCAATAATTTCTGTATATATCCCACTACTATTGTGGACTGCCAGACTGTGTTGGAGTTTTTTGTTGAATTCAAGCACCTACAATGTTTAAATACCAGTAGAATACCCATCTCTGACAGAAGTAAACAAAAAAAAGAGGATACAAAAGAAGGAACATTTTGTATTTGTATATACAGAATAGTTAGGATAGACATGTAGCTACTTTTTCTCAGTTCTATGAGAAGAAAGATTGATAGTAATGGTGTTTTGACAGGATATCCTGTCTGCTTCTTGTACTGTGGATGACCACTAAGAAAATACCAATGTAAAATGTATTAATTTTTTAAGCTCTCCTATTAATCAGCTTTGGAACTGTTTCATTGATATTTTTCTCTCAATAAAATAAATAAATAAATATTGTAGGCACATGAATTCAGCAAAATAATCCAATACAGTCCAGTAGTCCATAATACTAGATTCTCACCATGACTAACTATGTATGCTGATACCTGTGAACTAAGCAACTGCACTGAAGATAGCAATGTGTACTACCAGGGTCATGCTTTGAGTACCTGTCATTCTGGTCTTCTAAATACATACTGCTTGTTATGTCATATCAATTATTGCTATACTGTCTCTCAAGTAAATGTTTATTAAAAGAAAGGAGTAATAAATGGAAACAAGAGACAAGAAAAAAATACCATAGGAAAGTTTCTAGCTTTTCTGTGGTGAGACACTGAGCTCCACCAAGGCTCAGGAGCAAGTGAAACCCAGCTTTTTGATGAAGGATATTCATCATTGGCAGTGAAAGGCATTGCTCTTCTCCCAAAGTTCAGGCATATAGAATACTGATTCTTCTGTGCGCATTTATTAGATGTTCCACATCGCCTCTCTTGTTGCTTTAGACACTTCCTATTGCATGGATTCTTTAAAGTAGCACAGTGGTTTGTACCAATGACTGTCTTTATTTCAGAGCCATTTGTGGTTACAAACTGCTTAGAACTATCAGCCATAAAATTTAGACAGTAGATGGGTCAGAACAATATGAATGTGTCCTTTATCTGTAGAGCACAGTTCTGAAGTAACACTTGTTCCTCGATTTCGGAATAATACACTAATATACACCAAACTAGTAGACCCTTAGAAACTTTGTCTATGCAACAGGTCTCTGAAATTTCTCAATTATTGTTCACCCTATGGTATGCACAGAAACTTACTAAGTTATCTAGAATATGTGTTCCTTCCTGATCACTACAACCAATGAACTTCATATGAACAAAATGGGTCATGTCTGAATGCTATGACAATCGCCATATGTTATGGTTTATGTCTAGTTGTCCCACCTAAGCCGCATGCAGTCATGGGACAGCTTCTAGAGCTTGTAATTAATCAATGATCCAATGCTGGGATTGTGGGTGTGGGTGCTGCACTTGTCCTGGGGCAGTTAATATGCACAAAAAAGTAAGGAGGAGTAAGAGGCTAGCTAGCTGCTGCAGCCACTGCCTTTCTCTTTGCTCTCTGCTATTTTATGAAGCAATAAACAGCTGCTCTCTGACACACACCACTCTGCCATGGAGCCAGCTGAGCATGGACTGAAACTTCCACTAAATTGCCATAGTGGCCCTCAAAATGCTTCCCCTTCCTTTGAATAAACTCATCTCATCATATTCTTCATATTTTCTGAATCAGTTCTAACAGCCTTGTTTCTTGAGAATCTTATGAGGGTAGATCACAAACTTGGTGAACACAACTGCTGGGTGCCATGCAACGGAATGGAGGCATTGTCAATGTATTATACTGTGCCTTTAACCAAAACATTCATCCCATCTGGCATGAATGAGCTAAATAAACCTTTTCTTCCCTAAGTATTTATGTTAGGTATTTTGCCCCATAAATGAGAGAAAAGTAACTGAGACATCACATTTGTTTCAGATTCTAAGATGTATAGTTAAAAATATGGTCAATGCAGAAATTCAAAGAATTGGAGAAATGTGTTATGGTAGCTGCTTTGATATCCAGAACTGATTCAGAACATTTACCTTTCCCATTCATTTTGGTGTTAGAAAGATCCAGAAGTCATAGGGTGCCAGATGGGATGAATGTTTGGCTAAAGGCACAGTATAATACATTGACAATGCCTCCATTCCATTGCATGGCACCCAGCAGTTGTGTTCACCAAGTTTGTGATCTACCCTCATAAGACTCTCAAGAAACAAGACTGTTAGAACTGTTTCAGAAAATATGAAGAATATGATGAGTTTATTCAAAGGAAGGAGAAGCATTTTGAGGGCGACTATGGCAATTACATCTCTTATGGTGCTACTCTAATTGAAACACACTATTTTGCATCATAATGAAAACATAGAACGTAAAGCATTGTGAAAAAGTATAGTGAGTACAGTGGAAGTATAAATACAAGTAGAAAATTTGGCAAAATCCAGGGAGAAAAGTAAACAGTTACAATGCCATACTGACCAAAGCAAGGGGGGAGAAAAGCCTTTCTCAGTATCCCTGATAGTATGATTTTTGAAAACAAAAATTAGGCCAATAAATGTACGTTAGGTGATAATGTTCCTGTTTATTCTTTTTTGTAATCTTCTGCATCTGGATTTACAGCCGTGAAGTACAGCCTGACCTGGTTTTGTCTATAATTATATAAATCATTTTTTGAACCAGATTTTGTCCTGGATGAAATGTACAAGTTAATTAGAAGCAGTGGTAAGACTTTTTAATCTATCGAGACTTTAGTGAGAGTACAAATGTGATGTTTTGATACATGCAATATAGTTTTTGGTTCACTATCTTGGGGAAAATAATTTATAAGATTTCTACTTGAATTTGTTACTTTTGCAATCATAGTTTCATTGTGTTGATCCTTGCAGAACTAATTGCTTAGTTCTCCATTTCTATGCTATAAACTGGGTTTTAGTAACTTTAACTTTCACATTTAGTATAAATTCAGAGGCCTGGCCAAATAGGTCAGCAGGTTAAAGCACCAGTAAGCAGGCACAGGGTTTGGAGGTTCAATCCCCAGGCATGCTGTGCTGGTCCCACTCCTGGGACTTGCTGAGAAGTCAATTGAGACTGGACGTGGTGGTGTACACCTGTAACCCCAGGTCTTGCGAGGCTGTAAATTGGTGGATCACTATGAGGCCTATCTATTAGTGAGACCCTGAACACCCTATAGACCCTTCCCTAAAATACAAGAAAGAAAGAAAGAAAGAAAGAAAGAAAGAAAGAAAGAAAGAAAGAAAGAAAGAAAGAAAGAAAGAAAGAAAGAAAGAGAAAAGAAAAGAGAAGAAAAAACAATTAGTATAAATTCAAGCTGCTCTGTGATATTAACAAGAAAATTCTGTAAACATTTTTTCTCTAATTATCATTTCTCTAAAAAAAAATTGCCTTCTATACCTTCAGGAAAGTCTTAGGAAAAGAGCCAGAAAGGGTTTTCCTTAAAACTGGAAAGTATAATTTAGAAACAGTCTAGATATCTGAAGTGGTTTCGATTTAGGATTTAATACACCTACTTTGGCACATATGAAGCTTAATGTTGCTTTTCTACTAACCATGATCTCCATGTTAGTAATTTTAGTTTAGTTTCATTTTATAGAATTTAGAAAAAAATATATTTATATATGCATGGAGTTCCCTAGGAAACTATTCATTTGTTTTATTATTTAGGATTCTATGATCAGTCAGATCTTTGTGGATCCCAGTACTATGATTACTGATCTTTCCCAGCTGTAATAACTAGGCTTATCTTGTTTCTAATGAAAAAAACTGCTTCTATATCTTCAGTAGAGACATGTAGCCAATTTATAACCATGCAAAATGGCAAATAAGCAAAGAAATAGCATGGTTTTATAGTCCTCCAGTCTTCCACATCTTGATGGTATCTCTTTGTGTTCAAATTTCCATGAAAGTTACATAAGAATTAAGAGCAATGATACATTCTAGGATACAGAACAGGGTGCAAAAAGTATGAGAGTGACTTTAAAAGGACAAAACAAAAATAACCAATGTCCACACTACAAGCTAAGCATTATATTGGTGGTGACATTGTCCATTTACTCTGCTGTATCCCAACACTTAGAATCATGACTCTTACAGTTCACATCTTGGATATCTCTCAAAATTTTCACGTGTCTGGGTTGGACATGGTTAAAATAATTGGATTCAAAGAGGCACAACCTAGAAATGTGTTTTCCTGTTCCAAGCTTCTCCCTTCACCCATTGCTTCCTGGATGCCACTGGGTGAGGATTTTCCCTCTCCTACACACTTCCACCTTACCATTTTGGCCCTTAATCCAACCAAAAATGAAATAATCCTTATAAAAACATGAGCAAGTTTTTCTTCTCTAAAATATAAGTATTTACATTTTATCCCAGTCAGCACCAAAGAGGTGGAGTCATTTCTGTAACACTGTGAACATGTGATTCAAAGCTACTGGAACTAGTTTGCTGGAGCAGTTGGTAACATTTAGGATGTGTAGATTAGAGAACTACTAGAATGTTATAGGCAGTGTTTGATGGGCACTACAGGTCGGATATCAGATCATACTTTTTCTTGTGGTGAATTATTTTCATGAGGCAACAAATGAGAGATATAAAACAGGAAAATTATAATAAACATTCTATTTATTTTCATTTTCTTAGTCATATGAAAGAGAACCTACTAGTAAAGTGTATATTGATTTTCAGAATAATGAAAACAATTGTGTAGAGATGGCTAAAATTATGTAGATTTTTTTTTGGTACCAAGGATTGAACTCAGGTCCTTGTGTCTGCCAAGGAACCACTTATTCTACTGAGCCATCTCCCCTAGGTCTTGATATTTTTCAAATGCAACATTATAAAGCTTGACAAATTTGACATTTGGAAAGGTCCTAAGTTTAATCTCTGGTACCTAAAAGATAAAATAAAATAAATTTAAAAGGGGCTGGGGAGATGGCTCAATGGAATAAGCACTTCCCTGACAAGTGCATGGGTTTAATCCTTGGTTCCGCTAAAAATAAATTAATTAATTAAATAAAAATAAGTTTAAAAAAATAGTAAAGTTGTTAATATCAAAATTATATGTATATATCAAGATATAAGATATGATCATGAAAACATTTACAATGAGAAATTATTTTGTTATGAAATATTATTTTACTTTTGTTCTACAAAAGTATAAAAATATACAAGTAGAGCTTTGAATACTTGTTTACTTTGAAACATTTTCTGTATCATAAGATATTGACAGGTTATATAAGATTGGATCTCAAAAGTACTTCAAATACAATTTTTTAAATAAAGGCATATTAGTTATAAAAGAATAATACCGCCATTCTCCTGCATCCCACCCACGCCTGCCCAGCCCCAGAGAGCTCCCGAGACAGCAAGACCAACGCCAGCAGCCTACTCAATCCCGACCACGCCGCCCAGCCAGAGACCGGCCTGAGACAGTGGCTGACTCCAGCGGCCTCCTGGATCCCGCGCCAAGCTCTCCCAGGGAGAGTGAATTTACAGGACTCACCAGGCTTCCCAGATCAGTGAGAGTGTGGTGAGTCTGAGGGAGAGCCTTTGGCTTCTTCCCATGCACGCGATGCGGATCCCGGTCCCCAAACCCTCCAAGTCAGTGACTGGACTAAAACCTCAGGACCCACTCAACAACACCTCCCCGGATCCCCTGTCCTAAAGCCCGCTGATCGAGTGGGAATTTCCCCGATTCTCTGGGCATCTAAGTTCAGTGAGCGTAAAACTTCAGGCTCGCTGTGCCCGAGAGACATTTCCCAGGGATTACCTGCACCCCACCTCCCGTGGCCCGGTGAGAGCTCCAGGCACACTGTGCCAGAGAAACATTTCCAGGTGATTACCAATCCCACCCCACAGCCCAAGACCCAGTGCAGGTCGGCCTGGAGTGAGAACTCCAAGCCTGCCACGCCGGAGGGACATTTCTCAACAATCTTCGGTCCCACGCCATGGACCAAAACCCAGCACAGACTGGCCTGTGAGTGAGGGCTCCAGGCCCGCTGCACCAGAGGGATCTTTCCCAGCCTTCTCAGGTTATGGCCTGTAGACCCAGACCCAGCACAGGCTGGCTGACCCAGTACAGCCTACACAGTGAATAAGATCATCCACTATCTTTTTGTGAGCCCAGAAGACTCACCAAAGCCAAGGCCCACCCACCTGGGGAACGACCTGCCTGACAAGGAGGGCTGACCCTGGGAACCAACAGAGGGGAACCAAAGGAGCTGCAGCAAAATAGGAACTGAACACAACACCTACACCCAGGATAGGCATACCTGGAAAATCTCAAACTTAAGAGACTGGCACCTGAATCTCATAACAAGCTAAGGTTATAGCTGCACCAAAGCTCTACACCAAAGGTCAAAGATCAGTGCTATACAAAATGACAAAGAGAAGGGGAAAAATGCAATCCCAGACCTCGAGTCCATTAGGAAGGGCAGAGGACACTAGCTCAGCTGCAACGAATGAACCAACAGATACAGCAGCAAAGGAACAACAGCAGAAAGCTATAGAGGAAATAAAATGAGAAGTAATTCCCCAAATTAAAAAAGAAACATTTGAATACATAGTATCTGAAATAAAGAATGAATTTCAGAAACATTGGGCAGAAAAACTATGCTCACCCAGAACAAGTGCAGAGAGCACTATTGCAGCTGATATATATGAATTAACAGCTTCTGAAGCAAAGAAACAACAGAAGAAAGATCATGAGAAACTCAAAGCAGAAATAAGGTCTGAAATCAAAAAAGAACTTTTTGAAATCATAGGATCTAAAATGCCGAAACAAGTCCAGAAATATACAGAGGAAATCCAACTTGGAAGAAACACAGCAGAAAAAGAATTAATAACTACCTCTAAAGAAGACATGGATAAAAAATTGAGGAGATCAGAAATATGATGGATTCCTTGAATGAGCAATACAGAAAAGAAATAGAACACATGAAGCACAGTCAAAGAGATACAGAAGAACTAAAAATAGCATTCACGAGTCTACAAAACCATGTGAGTGAAAGCAAAGGCAGAGTTTCAGATCTTGAAGATGCCAGAGCAGCTAGTGAAAATGTGAGGAAGGATCTCTTAAAAACAATGAGAATGCAGGAAAAAATAATCCGTCACCTGCAGGATGACGCCAGAATGAAAAATGTGAGAATAATTGGTATCAACGAAAGTGAAGGAGTCAATACAAATGACATAAAAAGAATTTGGGGAGAAATAATTGCAGAACACCTCCCAAATATGAGGAAACAATCCAACATTCAGGTCACCGAAGCATACAGAACACCAAATAACCTCAACCCAAGTAGAAACACACCGAGACATATAATAGTTAAGATCGCAGAAATCCAAAACAAAAATAATATACTGAAAGCTGCTAGAGAGAAGAAGGAGGTAACATTCAAAGGAAAACCCATCAGAATTACAGACGACTTCTCTACACAAACAATGAAGGCAAGGAGAGCATGGAGCAGAGTTCTTCAAGTCCTGTATGAAAACAAATTCCAGCCCAGATTATTATACCCTGCAAAACTCTCTTTCAAGTTTGATGGAGAAGTGAAATACTTCCACGACAAAGAACAACTAAAGAATTTCATGATGTCAAAGCCATCCCTTCACAGGCTGCTGAAAGAGGTTCTAGAGAGAGACCACAATGACCAGAACTCCATGGAAGAAAATGGAAGAAATCCACTAAACAGGAAAGTCAATTAAACACAGGCTAAAAAGGAGTAAACAATACCAGCTAAATATCACGACAAAGATAAGTCCGCACATTTCAATTATAACCATGAATGTAAACGGACTCAGTTCTCCAATTAAGAGAAATAGACTGGCACAGTGGATTAGGAAACAAAATCCAACAATATGCTGTATACAAGAAACACACTTAACACAAAAGGACATTCATAGGGTCAAAGTCAAAGGATGGAAAACAATACTACATGCCCCAGCACCTCCGAAAGAAAGCAAGAGTAGCAATTCTGTTCTCAGACAGTCTCAACTTCAAACCAAGAAGGATCAAACGACACAAAGAAGGCCACTATATATTGGTCAGGGGAAAAACTCAAGAGCAAGAAGTAACACTCATAAATATCTATGCACCAAACACAGGAGCACCCAACTATGTAAGACAAATCTTAAGGGACATGAAAAACATAATGTCTAAGAACACAATCTTAACAGGAGATCTTAACACCCTTATCTCAAAAAGATAGGACAACCAGACAAAAAATTAGCAAGGAAGTAGCAGAACTGAACCAGAGCTTGGAACAAATGGACCTGGTATACATATACAGAGTGTTCCACCCAACCACAGCTGAATACCCATTTTTTTCAGCTGCACCCGGGTCATTTTCCAAAATAGACCACATACTAGTGCAGAGGTCATGCCTAAGTATATACAAGAAAATAGAAATTTTCCCATGCATACTGTCTGACCATAATGCAATGAAACTGGAAATAAATGAGAAAAGAAACCAGAAAAACCCACGAAATACATGAAAACTAAACAACACCCTACTCAGCAATCAATGGGTCACAGAAGAAATTCAACAAAAAATTCAACAATATCTACAATTCAATGAAAATTCAAGTACAAATTATCAGAATTTATGGGATGCGATGAAAGCAGTTCTTAGAGGGAACATAATAGCTATGAACTCACACATTAGGAAAACAGAAAGGGAATGAATTAGCACCTTAATGTTGCACCTCCAAAAACTACAAAAAGAAGAGCAAACAAAACCCAGAGCGCAAAGACGGGAAGAAATCATAAAGATTAGAGCAGGAATTAACTCAATTGAGATGAAAAAAAACAGTTCAAAGAATCCATAAATTTAAAAGCTGGTTCTTTGAAAAACTAAATAAAGTTGATAAGCCTCTTGCCAACCTCATCCAAAAGAGGCAAAAGAAAATTCAAGTACAAGCGATAAGGAATGAAAAGGGTGAAATCACCACAGACCCAATGGAAATTCAGAATATCATTAATAGTTACTTTGAGAATCTTTATGCTCACAGAATAGAAGACATAGAAGAAATGGACAGATTCCTTGAAAGGTACAAATTACCAAAACTGAATCAAGAAGATATTACAACTCTCAATAAGCTGATAACAGCCAATGAAATTCAAAACATAATAAAAAGCCTAACGACAAAGAAAACTCCAGGGCCTGATGGATTCACAGCTGAATTCTACAAGAAATTTATAGAAGATATAATCCCCACACTCCACAAACTCTTCCACGAAGTTGAAAAGGAAAAAGTCCTCCCAAAATCATTTCTGGAGGCAAGTATAATAGTCATTCCAAAACCAGGGAAAGACACAACCAAAAAGGAGAAATACAGGTCAATCTCCCTCATGAACATAGATGCAAAAATACTCAACAAAATCCTGGCAAATGGAATACAGCAAATCATCAAGAAGATCACACACCATGAGCAGGTAGGATTCATTCCAGGGATGCAAGGGTGGTTCAATATTCGAAAACCTATAAATGTAATACACTATATTAATAGACTGAAATCTAAAAACCACATGATAATCTCAATTGATGCAGAGAAAGCCTTTGACAAAGTCCAATACTCATTCATGTTCAAGGTCCTACAGAAAATTGGAATAGATGGACTCTATCTTAACTTGATAAAAGCCATCTGTGACAACCCAAAAGCTCATATAATCGTAAATGGGGAAAAACTGAAATCTTTTACTGTTAAATCAAGTACAAGACAAGGATGTCCTCTATCACCCCTCCTATTCAATATAGTCTTGGAATCCTTAGCAAAAGCCATTAGAAAGAGGGAGAAATAAAGGGAATAAGAATAGGAAATGAAGAAGTTAAATTATCACTATTTGCAGATAACATGATACTTTACTTGGAAGACCCCAAAAATTCCACCAAGAAACTACTAGAACTGATAGGGAAATTCAGTAGCATAGCAGGATACAAAATCAATACGCATAAGTCAATAGCATTCCTCTATACAGAAAAATAACACACTGAAAGGGAAACTATAGAAACAATACCTTTCACAATAGCACCGCGGAAAATGAAATACTTTGAGATTCACTTAACCAAGGAAGTCAAAGATTTTTTCACGGAAAATTACAACACCTTAAGAAAAGAGATTATAGAGGATTTCAGAAAATGGAAAGACATTCCATGCTCCTGGATAGGAAGATCCAACATCGTGAAGATGGCCATACTCCCAAAATTGCTGTACAGATTTAATGCAATCCCTGTCAAACTGCCACCAACACACCTCGCAGGTATAGAGAAATCAATCCTAAAATTTATTTGGAACCACAAACAACCTAGAATAGCAAAGGCAATCCTGGCCAATAAAAACAAGGCAGGAGGCATCACAATTCCTGATTTGAAATTATACTACAAAGCCACTGTGATAAAATCAACATGGTACTGACAACAAAATAGACCTGAGGATCAGCGGAATAGATTAGAAGATGCAGAGGCATCTACGGAAATACTCAGCCATCTTATTTTAGACAAAGGGGCTACACAAGCTCACTGGAAGAAAGATAGCCTCTTTAACAAATGGTGCTGGAAAACATGGCTTTCTACATGCCGAAAACTAAAACTTGACTCAGCTCTATCACCATGCACTAAGTTAAAGTCAAAATGGATTAAAGATCTAAGCATTAAAACAGAAACACTCGATCTCCTGGAAGAGAAAGTAGGAGGAACTCTTGAAGACATAGGGGTAGGTAAAGAGTTCATGAACAAACATGTACTCGCAGGGAAGCTCTTGAAAGAATCAACATCTGGGATCAACTCTTCTTAAGGAGCTTCTGCATGTCAAAAGAAATTTTCAACAGAGTGAAAAGACAACCCACAAACTTTGAAAAAGTCCTACCTAATAAGCAATCAGACAGAGGACTACTGTCTAGAATTTACAAAGAACTAAGATGTAACAGGGCCCTCAAATTTAAAGACCCAGTTCAGAAATGGGCATCTGAGATGAATACATACTTCTCAGAGGACGAAATTAAAGAAGCAAATAAATATATGAAAAAATGCTCCACATCACTAGCCATTCATGAAATGCAAATGAAAACAACACTGAGATACCATCTGTCTCCAGAAAGAATGACTATCATAAGGAAAGAATGATTATCATAAGGAAATCAACCAACAACAAATGTTGGAGAGGTTGCGGGGAAAAGGGAACACTTCTCCACAGCTGGTGGGAATGTAGGCTGGTACATCCATTGTGGAGGTCAGTGTGGAGACTCCTCAAAAGAGTAGGACTAGAAATCCCATTCAATCCGGCTATCCCCCTACTGGGAATTTTCCCAAAGGATTTGGATACATTCTATCATAGAGATATATGTATACCTATGTTTATAGCAGCACAATGTGTGATAGCAAAATCTTGGAAACAACCAAGATGTCCATCACATGAGGAATGGTTGAAAAAGATGTGGTATTTCTATATAATGGAGTATTACTCAGCTATTAAGAATGATAAGTTTGAAGCATTTATACTGAAGTGGATGCCACTTGAACATATAATCATAAGTGAAATAAACTAGACACATGTGTAAATATCATATAGTCTCCCTAGTATAACAAGCGAAAAGCAGAAATACAAAAGGTAGCATACAAGTAAAATCAATTGAGTCAGATAAGGCAAAGTGAATGGCATATGCTGCAGGATACTAATCAGCTTTTCTACCGGATGGTTAACAACCTAAGATCACAAGACAAAGTTGGAGAAATAGAAGAGCCACAAGGCCAGCCAACATTTTGGCCCTAGCCTTTCAAGGTCAGCGAAGACTCAGGACATTGGAGAACCTGTACTGCAGTATCATGAAACTCAGGTGAGCTCCAAAGTTTCTGAACAAGGAGATTATGGAGCCACAGAGGAAAGAGATTGAAGTTCTAAAGTGTGCCTGGGGAGAGTCACATGAAGAGAAAACTTTCTCTCAGGCTCTCACAGAGAGCAAACTGGTCAAGCATCGGCCGTGACTCATCCATATGGATCACACAGACAAAGGAACTACAGAATAATGTACAGGACTACAAGATAAACCCTGAGAGGACTTCACTGACCACATAGGAAATATAAAGTTCATGTGTTGGTATATAAGTCTTGATCTACCTAGGTCTTAACCATCCAGCAGAAAAGTATAAAAATGAAGTATACATCGTGAGGCCATAATATTAAGCTGAGCTGTAAATGG
>PVKA01040918.1:0-18406 GCA_004027165.1 Ctenomys sociabilis | reverse complement strand
ATTTAGTTCAACTTATAATACCACATTTCCAAGAAAAATGAACCTTTTGCACAAGAAATTTAAATAAAATCATACCAAGATACACAAAAATGAAATTGGCCAAAACTTATTATAAACAAAAAAATGGTTAAAGCATAAAAATAAAAAATATTAGCTATGAAAGAACAAAATTAAACAGCATCTTATTTCACATTAGAAAGAAAAAAAAAAGTACCAAGTATGTAAGAAACTAGACTGAAGGAAAAAAAATATATATCCTCTTTTAATTTTCTACTTAGCAAACATACCTTTGAAAACTAAAAGTAAGATATTTTCTAGTTATACAAACTTGAAATATTTTAATACCTCCAAATGCAGCACACAGGAAATAACAAAGAACATAATTCAAAAGGCACAAGAAGTTACAGTATGCTCCTGGATGAACACTAAAGAGCTCTCAAAGTAATAATTATGCAGGACTATATAAAATATATTAGATGAACCCTTATTTAAAAGGTCATTGAAGATTTCTATGAAACAGTACCAATTTTATATCGGGTTATGCACATATTTTTTTTTTATATGTGTGTGTGTGTGTGTGTATAAAGGACAGGGAAGAAGTAATATAAAGTCAACAGAAAATAGGAATATGCTTTTTGAAGTTTCTAATGCTACCGGGCGAGGTGACACAGGCCTGTAATCTCAGCACTCAGGAGGCTGAGGCAGGAGGATTGTTGTGAGTTCAAGACCAGCCTGAGCTACAAAGTGAGCTTGTGGCCAGCCTGAACTGTATAGTTAGACTCTGTCTCAAAAACACAAAAAAATAAAAATAAAAATAAAAATAAAAAAGTTTCTAATACTACGAAAAGATATCATATATCTTTTAGATAAATTGTAATTCAAAGATATAACGTAATCTTAAAACAAAAATTAAGATTAAGCAATATTCAGAAAATTAAATACTAATTAATTAAAAATTAAATGTTTCAAAATAATCGAACTAAGAAACAGGTTTTATAATACTAAAGAAATACTAAGAATAAAACATAAGATAAATGCTGGAATGACAAATAAATGACCATCACTTCTGACAGTTTGGGGATAGGATATCGCACAAAGTTCTAGTGTGTTGTGGACATGGATAATGACCATGACACTTACTGGTGGCCAGGTGTCACTTGTGGGACTGAGCTACAGCTGTTTCCTTGAAATCCACCCTGTAGATCCATATGGAATCACGACCCATAGGGTGCAAGAGAAGTCCATTTGTAGAGTGTGCTGATGGAAATATTTTGCTGCTGTACACAAAAGAGTAACTGAAAGACTACTATTGTATACCTCTTATTCTTCTGTGTTTGTTTGCCCTATTTGGTGGGTTCTTTCCATTCTTGTTCATAGAGTTGTGATCATTTTGCTCCCTCTCTAGAATATCATTTAGTAATCTGTGTGGGCTTAGCTTTGTCATAATGAAATTGTTTAGTTCTTTGTCATGGAAGTATTTTACTTCTTCATTATACTTGAGTTTTGCAGGGTGTATCAGTCTGGGTTGGAATTTGTTTTCTTGCAAGACTTGAAATACTTTGCTCTATGCTCTTCTTGACTTAATGGTTTGTGAAGAGAAATCTGCCGTTATTCTGATGGGTTTTCCTTTAAATATGATCTGTTTCTGTTCTTTAGCAGCTTTTAGTATACTGTTCCTGTACTGAATTTCTGGGATCTTATTATGTGTCTGGGAGTGGTTTCAATTGGGTTGATGTTATTTGGAGTTCTATATGCTTTGGTTAGCTGAATGTCAGACAGTTGCCCCATATTTGGGAAGTTTTCTGCTGTTACTTCTGCCCATATTCTTTTTATATCATTTGTATTGACTCCTTCCTTCTCATTGATGCCTATTAGTCTCACATGGTTCATCTTTGAATCGTCTTGCAGGTGTTGAATTATTTTTTCCTGCGTCCTAGTTGTTTTTAAGAGATCTTTGCTTACTTTTTCACTAGCTGCAATGGTGTCTTTAAGGTCAGTCTATTTTCACTTTCACTCAAACGGATTTGCCAGCTTCTGATTGATTTCCTGTGTATCATTTTGGACCTGTTTCATACATTCCATTTCTTTCCTCTATTGCTTATTCAGGGATTCCATCATTTTTATATTCTACTCTATCTTTTTATCAGTGTATTCTTTAGAAGCACTTAGTACTTCTTTGATTATAGTTATCACTACTTTTTTTACTTCAGGAATTATTTCTAATCTGATTTCTTCTATACCTTTCTACAGTTGTTTCTTTACTTCCAACGCTATTATTTCACAGATTTCAGGTGTGTGATTTCCAATTTCCTCTACGCTAGTGTCTTCTGCATTTGTACTGGTGGACTCGGGGCCTGAGACTGCTTTTTGTTCCTCCTCCTTGTCATTTTGTGTACCAATAATTTTTGACCTTTGGTGTAGAGCTTAGAGTTATTACCTCAGCACCTAGTCCAGATCTACAAAGTTCAGACTCCTCCAGCTGGGTGTGGCTTGGGTCTGGCTGCTGTGCTCTACTTCTTCCAGCTGCAGCCTTGTAGGGGAACCCTTTGTGTCACTCTGGCAAGATGCTCTGCTCCTGAATCAGCGGAGTGGGTCTTTTCTCCAGCCTCTTTGCAGGGAATTCTGCTGAAGGGTTCCAAACTGGGCCTGTGCTCTGGGTCGATTCAGGGTCTGGTGGCCTAGGTGGTCTCACTCACATGACGGGCCTACATTCTGGGTCGCTTCAGGGTCCGGCAGCTGGGGCAATCTCACTCCTTTCTTTTCGTCTTTTTGAGACAGATCTCACTATGCAGTTCAGGCTTGCCTTGAACTCACTTTGGAGCCTGAGCCAGCCTCAGACTCACAGTGATCTTCCCCCTCTACCTACCAAGTGCTGGGATGATAGGCATGTTCCACAACTCCAGCATCCAGTTTTTTGTTTTTTCTGTGGCTGGCTCAGCCCTCCCTGGGGGTAGGGCTGGCACAGCATGTGATGCTGGGAATTGAACCACGGTCCCTGTGCACTAACCTAAGCTTGACTAAGCAGATGCTTTAGACTACTGAGCTATCTCATGTGTCTGAAGTCAAATTCTTAGTTGTCTTAGTTACTCTTCGCTTGTTGCTGGGACAAATTCCCGACACTCACACTGAAGGAAGGAAAGGTTTATTTAGCTCACAGTTACTGGAGGTTTCAGTCCATACTAAGCTGGCTCCAAGGCAGAGAGGCACAAGACAGAGAAGAACCTTTCATGGTGGCAGCAAAGAGTAAGAGCACAAGGGAGTGGCAGCAGCTCAAGTAGCCAGCTTCTCTTTCCCCCTTATTGCACAAATTACCCACCCCAGGGCAGGTGCAGCATCCACACTCACAGTACCAATCACAAACTCCAGAAGCTGCCCCAAGACTGCATGAGGCTTGGGGGGACACCTAGACACAAACCATTAGTCTACACCCAACTCCCAAAACTAGCACTTGAGGCTGGGAAGATGGCTCAGTGGAATAAGCACTTCCCCGGCAAGCACAAGGCCCTGAGTTCAATCCCTGGTTCTACAAAAAAAAAAAAAAAGTAGCACTTGCTCTTTACCCACATGTCACTTCTCTTTTGGACAGATACTATAGAAATATGGATGAGACAAAAGCCTAATGTCCTGAGGGAGCAGGGAGCAATAAATAGAGCCTGAGAACTAGTGTCTCACTTACAAATTCCGGCAAGCTAGGACTCAAGGCTGCAGACAGCAGCGTCTCCTGCTGGCACGGTTTGTGGTTTCCTCCATTGCTTGGGATGTTAATGGCTAGCACTTTGTACACTTGGAGTTAGGCAAAAGCTCAAGTCAACAGAGTAGTTTGTGTTCACAAAAGTAGTTATGTACATTCCTTAGCCTGCCTTTAGCCCTCAATAAATGTGAGATGCTTCTGAGGCTCTGGGCTTGCTTGGCGAGAGACTAGTCTCAGGGAGACCTCTGAAGGTTTTATTGTTTCTTTCCACATGAACTCATAACATACAACAAGATACAGTAAGAGTTTCAGCTTCACCTGTCACACTCATGAAGCTTCCAGGCAGGGTTCCCTCCTTAGTGTGCTTTGGGCGTTTTCTTTAAAGTTTCCTTCTAGGGCCAATGGGTTGAGGCTGGGCCAGTACTCTGCAATATAGCTACATCTGCAGCCCAGGACACTTTTTTATTCTCCCCAATGTTATTTTCACAGACCGGCAAGTCCTTGCAACTGAAAGGCTGACCCCATCCACCTGCAATCGCACATCTCACTGCGACAAGAAGGATGTGAACACGCCGGCCAAGGTCCTACTGCGGGCAACCATGACAGCCAGCAGCACCACGTGACCCTGCATCCGGAAGCTGCGGAGCACCTCTACCTACACCTTCCCGTCCCTTTGGGTGGCTCCTGCACGTGGTTGGACAGCACGGAGCCTGCAGCACTGACGTCGCGGGAGTGGGTGGCGACAGGATCGGACCGCATGCCGCTTATCCCTGGAAGCTCCCCAGGGAAACCCCACACCGGAGCAACCGAGGTCTTCCTGAGCGGCCTAGACGTCACGGGCTGCAGGCCACCGCTCCGGCACGGCTCCGAGACTGCAGCCGCGTCCCCGCACGCGCAGGTGCAGCAGAGAGCCCGCGCCCACTCACCCGCGCGCAGCCGGACAGCACAGCCAACGCCATCGGGCCCCGCGCCGTGTCCCGGCGTGTTCTTCTCCCGGCGCTGTCCCGCGCGGAAACAGCACGGGCCGGCCGCCGCAGGGAGCATGCGTCTAAGAGGAGTCCCCCGCTTGCACCGAGATGGGCGGGACTTCCTAGTCCCCTCCCCACCCGTTACAAGCCGGACGCCCAAGAAGGGCGACCGCCCGGAAGCCCGGAGCCTAGCAGCCGGCGGGTGAAGGGCTGAGGCAAATGGCGTCAGAGGCGAACAGACCGGAAGTCCCACCTCCGCCGCATCTTTGCGCTGGATCCTGGGCTGTGATTGGCTTAGAGGTCACGGGAGCGCTATGCACGGCCTTCTGGGTGCTGTAGTTTTCTATCCTGCAGAAAGGAGCTCCTTTCTCCAAAAATTTCCTAATCTTCGTCTGCAAAGCAGTCAAGAGCACAAAGCTGCAAGGGATGAACAAGGGTGAGAGCGGACATTCCTCGATGGAGAAGATAGAACTCCCCCTTAGCGGATCCAGCATCTCGTGCCCGCCAGACAGCTCCCCTGGCACCTTCAGGCATAAGACCGCAAAGAAGCCTAACGCCAGGGGGCGCACTATCATCCAGCACTCTGAGAGGCTAAGCAGGGAAGATCTTAAAATTCAAACCCAGCCAGGGCAATTTAGTAATTTAATCAGACTTTGTATCAAAATTTTAAAAAATTATAAATAGATAAATAAACAAACAAACAAACAAATGGCTTATGCTGTAACTCAGTGTGGAGGCCTTGGGTTCTATCTGCCGCAACACGCGCCTGTCCCACAGTCTATCAAGGTCATGATGTCTTCCTGGTCCTGTCAGCCTTGGCTGAATTGCTCAGCTTCCACCAGAGGTGAGCAGTTCTGCATCAAGTATTTGGTGCCAAGCATCCTACTTGTGGGTTTGCTTCACCTGAGGGGGCACCAGGCAGCTGCAGCTGCAGGGGCGGAGAGCTCCTGGAGAAAGGAGTTCCTTAGCTCTCTCCGCAGGCAGCTGGCTGGGCTGCGGCCTGACCTGTCATCAGGAATGGCGATCAGCACCCTGTGGTCAGGACAGCTGAGACACAGGACACAACCCGCAGAACAGTGTGTGAATTCTGCTCCTACAGCCGACCAGAGAGCGCCCTTCCTCGCCAACAGCCTGGATCAGCCTGAGGGCGCAGAGCCTGGTCAGACACCTCGAGGCCGCAGCCTCGCTTTCAGCAGCTGGCCCTCATCTGTGGTACAACCTTGGAAATCTTGTGCGTGGCACGATGCATTCTTTGTGCAGGACAAGCTTTCAGAAACTTTCTGAAATGAGCCTACAGCGCCCGAATCCCAGGGACGCCTCTGTTGTGGGATCGTCATGAAGCAGGACACGGCCCATGTCTCCGCCAGAACCGAGAAGACACAGAGTAATGGGCCAGAGAGCAGGTCATTGCCAGCGTCCCTGGGGACTAATGTCCACCCAGGAGCCCAGAACAAAGCCCATGTCCACTTCTGTATTGTTTCTATCCTGCAGGACAATTTTTCATTGGAAATCAGCACTGAGTGAAGCTGGGCAGGACCTCCCAAGTCGGCTGTGCTAAACCTGTACACCACAGGGCAAAGCCGCAAGCTCTTCTGGAATCTCAGCTGCTATGGATTTTCCAAAGCAGCTTGGCTGTGGTTGTCCAGCATCACTCCAGGAGTTGGTCTCCTCTGTGCTTCTATTTAATTTATTTTTGCATCTTTGAGTCAGGGTCTGTCTATGCAGTTCAGGCTGGCCTTGAGCTCATTTTGTAGTCCAGGTTGGTTTTGAACTCTGAACAATCCTCCTACCTCAACCTCCCAAGTGCTGGGATGACGGGTGAGGGCCACCAGGCACAGCTCTCTTTGTTTCTTTAGAAGTGGCTCACTAAAAAAACAATTCCAGGTCCTTCTTAAACAAAGAATTAAACAAGACAGGCCCATATCGGTCCCAAAAGTTTATTTAAAAAAAATGAAGAGTGGGCTAGCAAGATAGCTCAGCAGACAAAGTGCCTGCTTTGGCAAGGGCAGGGACCAGGGTTCGATCCCTGGTCCCGAATGCCATGCCAGGCCCACACCCAGGGCATGCTGAGCTGCCACAGAGTCCTGGCATGGTGGTGCATGCCTGTAATCCCAGCACTGGGGGTGCTGGTAACTGGAGGATCACCACGAGTCTGATCTGTGTAGTGAGATCCTGTAGCAAATACACAACAAATGCAAAGAAAAAAAAAAAAAGTGAAGAGTGAAGAAGCAAAGGAGCAAAGAAAGGATAAAAGCAGAAATAAAAGTGCCCCTCCATCCTAAGATGCAGAGTGGGGGTCCTGAGCAGTATCCTCCTGGCATCTGGTCACCTTGCCACCCACACCCCCTGGGGGCCCCAGAAGTTCTGCCCAAGGCAGCAAAGCCAGTACACAATCCGAAGACAGACACTACCTTTTTCCTCATCCTCTGCACCCAGGAGCCAAAAGAAGCAATAGGAGGACTGGATTAAAATATCCTTAAAGGTCTCAGGAGCTTAGTCTCACTCTAAGTGAGCCTGGAACTTCTCACATTTACTGAGGGCTAAAAACAGGCTAAGCAATGTGCATAATTCGATGTCAACAAACTGCTATTTACACGGCCTTCTGCATTCACCAAACTGTAAACTTACAAATCACTGTAAGGCCCAAATGAGTTTTACGTTGCCATTCTGTTCTGTATGCGCCCGCTGCCTTAGTACATCAGCTAACCATGTCAGCTAAATTACTGCCTAATGAACTAATGCTGTGAACCTTTGCCCCACTAGGGCCTGTAATCCCTGTTCCTAAAACAAAGAGGACATAAATACCTCAGGTGGGGTCATAAACCTCAGACCTAGCTTGGAAAAGCATTTAATCTCTGGCCTGGGGACACTCTTGTGAAATAGGTCACTTTATACAAGTAAACCCACCCGTTCTCAGAATGCAGCTAAAACCACAGAGTTAGCTAGTAGTTGCCCTTTGGCCTATCCCTCTTAGTTACCCTAAAAAGTCATATATTCTCAAACCCACTAATTATTTTAAAGGTCAACCCCTCCTCCCTTTGTCTTCCGGCTTAAAAGCCAGCCCATGGTCAGCTCGGGGCTTCTCTGTTCCTGCGCGTTCAGTGAGCCCCATGCATGCATGGAAAATAAAATCCCCTTGCTTTTGCATGAGAGGACGTCTCTTGGAGTCTTTCTTCATGCGGTGGGCTTCTCAGACCTAACAATCACTATTTGCTAACTGTCCCAGGAAAGGAGGAAGACCAGACAGGGTGTTTCCAGGAATCTGTTGTACCCCATATCCCAGAATTATGACACATTTCCCTGGGCTCTGTTCTTCATTCCTTGTTCCCTAGGAACGTAGGCTTCTGGCTCATAGCCTACAGGTGTGGGAGCTGGAGAGGACCTGTCAGGTCTCAGGAGGTCTTGGTTGCTAACTAGATGACCAAATACCGCTGTTCACTAAAGAGAAATGAAAACTATGAAAAGGGAAGAAGGCTGGGCGTGGCAGCACACGCTTGTAATCCCAGCACTCCAGAGGCTGGGGCAGGAGCATCACCACAAATTGGAGGCATTCTGAGCTGCATATCAAGCCCCTGTCTCAAAAAAAGAAAAAAAAGGGAGGGGGGGGGGCTGGGGAGATAGCAGCGTAACCACCTGCCTGACAAACACAAAGAAGGTCCTGAATTTGATCTCAGACTTGAAGCTGTAAAATAACTAGAAAACAGGTAAAGATTCTGTGTTTTTTGTTGTTGTTGTTGTTGTTTGTTTGTTTGTTTTGTTTTCAATACATGAAATGGAACCCGGGGCCAGGGAGATGGCTCAGTGGACTAAGTGCTTCCTTGGCAAGCACAAGGGCCTGAGTTCAATCCCCGGTTCTGCCCAAAAATTAAAGAAAAGAAAGAAAGAAATGGAGCCTTGGCCTCCAGACAGAACTCCATCCATAATGCTCCTGTTTTGTGGGAGGAGAATGAGTTCACTTTTCTTATTTTTTTAAGTTAGAAACTAAGCCCCGCCCCTTCT
This sequence comes from Ctenomys sociabilis, assembly GCA_004027165.1. NCBI lineage: Eukaryota > Metazoa > Chordata > Mammalia > Rodentia > Ctenomyidae > Ctenomys > Ctenomys sociabilis. The sequence goes on along the minus strand of PVKA01040918.1, from coordinate 9,748 downwards.
GGCGCACGCCCCATCACGACGCAGGTTCCAGGCGCAAAAGCCGGCTAAGAGCAAGACCCCGGCAGCAGCCTCGGAACGAAACCGTGGGCGAAGAAAAGGCGGTTGGGTGATCACCCCAAGAAGGCACAAATCGTGCAACAGCGGAAGGCTGTTGGTCCTCCAAGAAGGACCTGGAGATGGGGATCCAGAAGGAGACCGAGCACGAGGTGGCGATGAAAGCCAGCTCCAACCTGCCCAAGAAGCTGGCGCTGCTGAAGGCCCCTCTCAAGAAGGGGCCCACTGCCTGCCACAGGACGTGAATTCACGTGCTGCACATTGAGCAAGGGATTCGCGGCGCCAAGAGCCTAGGGGCGGCTGCAGGCCTAGCTGCTGGGGGTCTGAGGGGGGGGCGTGTCTGCGTTCTCCGCGCCCCACTCCTGTCTCCACTGGCTTAACCTAGGCAATGAACATGGCTTTGAAAAAAAAAAAAAGGTACAAAATTGGAAAAAAAAAAAAAAAGGTAGAAAATAATAAAAATTTAAAGTGTTTAAGTGTAAGCCGTCGGGGGGAGCCGTGCGGGGCTGGCCCCGGACGCAGCATGGCTGTTCCCAGCTTCCGGATGAGCGGCGGCGCCTCCCTCGCACCTCCTCGCTGTGCTGGCTCCAGACCTCCCAGTTGGATGCCCCGGAGAAACGGTGCTCCATAAATACTCACTTTGGGGCCCAAGGTCCCGCAGTTGTGTGCTTGCCAGCTCGGCCACACAACGGCTCGCAGTCTTCTGAGCACTGCACTGGCAGGCGCGACCGGAGGATCCCGGGGTCTGTCTGCCCGTCTGTCTCTGTCTCCCTTCCTTCCTTTCCTTCCTTTCCTTCCTTTCCTTCCTTTCCTTCCTTCCTTCCTTCCTTCCTTCCTTCCTTTCTTCCTTCTTTCCTTCCTCCCTCCCTTCCTTCCTTCCTCCCTTCCTTCCTTCCTTCCTTCCTTCTGGGATTACAGCTGTGCTCCACCAGGCCAGGATTCGGTTGCCAGCTCAGAGCACCATGGGGTGGGGCCCGCGTGTCACGAGGTACCAGGAATCAAATCTCAGTCCCCACAGTTGCCTAAGCAGGCACTTAGCCCACTGAGCTATCTCGCCAGCCCATCAAAGTCGGTTTCTATCCATAATGTCACTCACATGTCTTATTTTTGGTCCCTCGTGAGTTTTCAGAGCCACGGAACTGAAGGGTCCGCTGTGCTTTTAAAGCCCACCCCGCCGGCTCCTCCCGGAGAGCACATCCGTGTCACCCCTGCATCCTCACCCCTCTGCTTCCTTTCTCAGGAGCATGCAAGGGCCTCCCAGCTAAAAGCAGAGCCCGACACTGGCTGCAAGCGTTGACCCCATCCCCGGGGCACTGAACTGGCAACCGAACCCTGGCCTGGAGGCGCACGCCTGTAATCCCAGTGCTGGGGAGACTGAAAACAGGAGGATGACTATGTATCTGAACTGCGTAGCAAGACCCTGCACCAAATACATTTTTTAAAAGAAGAAGGGAAGAAAGCCCAGAATCCCTGCCCTCGGAGGCGGAGGGCCGAGAATCACGGGCTGGAGGCCGGCCTGGATCACTTAGCAGGTTCCGTCCGTGTCAGCCCCCGGAGGGGTCCTGCGCCGTGGACGCCGCCTCGGAGAAGCAGCGCAGACTCAGCCGTGGTGGCGAGGACAGCCTTTCAAGGGCCCACAGCCCTTCTTAGTTGTTTCCAGCTCACCGAGTTGCCCAGTCTGGGCTGAAACTTGCCATCCTCCTGCTTCAGCCTTTGTTTTTCTCTCTTTTTGAGACGATGTCTCTCTATGCAGTTCAGGCTGGCCTTGAGCTCATTTTATAGCCCACACTGGTCTCCAGCTCCTGGTGATCCTCCTGCCTCAGCCTCCTGAGTGTGGGATTACAGGTGCCCGAGCTTCCACCTAATTTTTATTTTCATTTGCCAACGGAATCTTGCTAAACTGCCTAAGTTGGGCTCAAGTTTTGATCCTCCTGTCTCAGCCCCTCAAACTGCTGGGACTACAGGTGGACACCACCAACCCCAGTAAAATTAGTGACTTTTATAGTCAACTAAAAACAAGAAAGGGCCTGGGGAGATAGTTCAGCAGTCTAAGCACCTGCGTGGCAAGCTCAAGGACTCAAGTTTGATTCACAGTACAGGTACCACATGATGTCTACCCACCTTGGGCATGCGGAGCCAGCCCCGAAACCAAGCATGAGGGTCACACCTGCAATCCCAGCCCCAGGGAGGCTGAGACATGAGGGTCACTGTGAGTCTGAATTGTGTAGTGAGACCCTGTATCAAATAAATAAATAAATCATAATAATAAATAAAAGTAAGAAAATTAAAAATAAAAGCAAGGAAGTAAATTAAGCTAAGCAATTTATTAATTAAAGATCAAAATAAATGATAGACAATAGGAAACGGGGATCGAGATCCTTTGGAGAAGGGACAGAGACCAGGAGATGGGGAGGAGGGAGAAGGACTGAGGAGCGCCGCCTGCGTGTCCCACCGTTCACCGTGAGCACACTCATGAAGCGCTGTAGTGCAGGGAGCAGCGGAAGCTGGAAGGAGCCAAGTGTGCAGGGCCGAGGCCATCAGGCTGCTTGCCTCAGACAATCGCAGTCATCAGCTGCTGGGCAAGCCCATGTCCGTGATACTAGCTTCGTCAAATGCGTAAATGAACGCCCCTACAGCGGTTGCTCAGTTCCTTTCCTCCTTGTGGGAGAGAGAGGGTGCCACTTGACCTTGGCTTTTGTCTTATTTTCTCTGTTGCTTCTCTGTCTCCCCCCAACAGCGAGAGCTGCATAGAAAGCAGCAAAGTAAGCATGCTCTGATAAGATGAGAATTTAAAAGGAAAACCGGGTGAAACGCCAGAGCACGCAGAATGTTCTCCGTGTGATAGTTCACATGTAAGTGGTGGTATAACTTGCTATGAACTCAATCTCTATAAACTGAAAGGGTCAGAGATGTAGCTCAGTGGTATAGCGCTTGCCTAGTAAGCGCAAGGTCCTGAGTTCAATTCCTGGTTAAAAAAAAAAAAGAAAACATAACTATGTATAAGCTGAAGAAAAGGGATCCTTGGTAGTCTTTAAGTTAAGAGGGCCTGTGGCCAGGGGAGTGGAGGCACACGTCTGCAATCCTGTTGCTCCGGGAAGCTGGAGCAAGAGGCTTTCAAGTTTGAGCCCAGGGTGGGCAGTGCAGGATTTAGCAGGACACAGTGTTAATTTTTTTTTAAAGCCTGGGCTGTGGCTCAGTGCAGAAGCCTCAGTTTAAGCCCTGTGAAACAGAAACAGACTCAGAAGTGAGATTACCACACCGAGCGCAATGCCCGCTGGGGTGCCTCACTGAAAGTACGGGACACCGCCGGGAGCCGGCGGGCACTGTGCTGGCTGGGTGCTGCCACAGGGGACGTCACCTGGCATGGCCCAGAGGGACCCCTCCACCAGTGAGTCCACCCACACCAGACAGGCTTTGGCTCTGGAACAAAACTGGGCTGAAAATGTAGTGGGCTTGGGAGAAGTGGGTGCGCTCTGTGCTTTGCTTTAATTGCTTGTATCGTGCTCCTGGGGCTGGAACCCAGGACTTTTCCCCGAGCAACACTCCCAACGTTTCCTTCACTTCACATTTTGAGACTAGGTCTTGCAGAGTCAGTAAGTTTTCCCAGGTGGGCTTGAACTTGAGATTCTTTTGCCTCAGCCTCCCAGAGTAAAAATGCTGGGATTCTAGGAATGGCTCCCTGCACCCAGAGGATTCTGTTGTTAAACTTCTAATACCCATCCAGGGGTAAGGAAGAGCATGTCTCTGATGTGGTAGTATGGCAAGATGTTGTTTTCTGTGCACCTGGGCGCTTTGGACCTTAGAAAGGTGCAGACACTCAGGAACTGAGCAAGAAAAATATATGGGTGGGTTGGACAGATGGGCAGAGAGAGAGAAAAAGAGAGAGACAGAGACAGAGAGAGAGAGAAGTGAGAGAGACATAGAGATAAACACAGAGAGAGACAGACAGAGACAGAGGGACAAGTGCAGGAGGCATCCCCCAGCCCAGAGGCCACACTGTCTTTCTTCTAGTTTTCTGAGATAGTCTCATTATGAAGCCCAGACTGACCTCTGACTCCAGCTCCCCCTGTCTCAGTCCCGAGTGCTGGGATTCAGCCGAGCATCACGCACCCACCTCACGAAGGTTCTGGACTCAAGTCTCCCCCATGCTGCGTAGCCGGGTTTGGTTTCCAGTGATGAAAACATACTTGAATTCCCCCCAGTGCTCGACTTCCTGCCTTTACTATTGCCACGGCCAGGCACAAGGGCACATGCCTGTCATCCCAGTGATGTAGGGAACCTCCAAACAAACCAGGGAGCAAAACTGATCTCGGGGTGCATGACCTCCAAATGATATAAGGGAAAAATGGTCCCCTAACCTAAAAAGCACCTGGGACAAGTTTATGTTCTCTAAAACCAAAGAATGAGTTTTAGGAATAAATGGAGGTTATGGGTAGAATAGATTTATTGAGGGAAAGAGCTTCTGTCCAAGAGAGGAACAAGACGGGGTCCCCAAGCAGGTGGTCCATGGGAAGCTGTCTCTTCCAGGGACTTTATAGTGTAAAACCATGTGGGGCTAAGGTGGAGAGAATGGGAACTCACTTAGGTGGACGTGGGGTGGGACAAAACTATGGCCAACCAATGGGATTACAAGCACGTCTCTCAGGTAAAATGGATTAAGCCCAGGAGCACATGGGGAAGGGAGTCACGGAGCAAGGATAGCAAGCAGGCATGAATGTAAAATAGGACTTCATCTGGTCGCTGTCAGATAATGATTCCTGGCTTTCTCGGGGTGGAGATCAATCCCAGATGCTAACCTCTAGGGAGGTCGGCATTTGTTTGCTCTTTGGTCTTTAGGTCTGGCTCACCGCAGGGGCATCCGTCCCTCCCACAGTTGTAAGGTATCTTGTCCTCTGTGTTATCTCTTCGAGGGCCTGACCCTGTCTGACTGCACATAATATTTCTATTTAACTCGGCTGCCTGCAACGCCAGCACGCGGGAGGCTGGGGCAGGAGGATCATCCGAGCTCAAGGCCAGCCTGAACAGAGGAGCACTGGATGGCAGGCACAGCTCACGGCGCACCAGCTCACCAGTGCATTTGTCACCTACCAGATCTACACAAGGCTCCAGGCTCCTAAACTGTTTATGAAGCCAGTCCTTGAACAAATGAAAGTGTTTTTTTTTTTTTTTTTTTTTTTTTTTTTTATCATTTTGTTGTTGTTGTTTTGGTGGAACCAGGAATTGAACTCAGGCCCTTGTACTTGCCAGGCAAGCACTTATTCTTCTGAGCCATCTCCCTGGCCCCAAGAGTTTGTTTTTTAATGTGGTTCCGGGTATGAAACCCAGGGTATGTATACAAAGCTACATCCCAGCCCCTTTTAATTAAAAAAAAAAAAAATGGAGACAGGGTCTTGTTAAGTTTCCAGGCTAGGCTTGAGCTTGAGATCCTCCTGTCTCAGCCTTCTGTCACAGGTGTGCATCTGACTGTACCCCTTCTCCCAGCTCTGTTGTCCCTGGTGCATGGGCGTGTCCACATCAGTTTAGAGTCAGGTCTCTAACTCTCTTGCTGGGTCCTTCCGGGAACAGAGCTGGGCTCTGATAGGTGCTGGCCCTAGTATGAATTGCTGAATCATTATGGTGCTCATCTAATATGGCTAAAGCCCTTAAAACCAAAGCCCATCTTCTCAAGACCACTGACCCCTTCTTCTGCAACTCAGCCCAGGGTGCAATTTCCTTTCAGCCTTCTCACTGCTTCAGGGAAGGCTCCCAGTCAGCTCCCTCTGGTATATCTTTCTTTTTTTTTTTTTTTTTTTTTTTTTTTTGGCCATATTGGGGATTGAACTCAGGACCTTGCACTTGCCAGGCAAGCACTTGTTCTGCGGAACTATCTCCCCAGCCCCAGTTTTATTTTCTTTTTTGTTTTTTGCAACTCAGGTATATCTAAACATCCCCTTCAAACTCCACCCCTGACAAAATGCCATAAAAGCCTCAACCTCTTGAGAGAACTCCTTATCTTCCCCACATTTCCTCTGTGTCCTCCAAGATGATAAAGCCTCTTTCCCCTTTTCCTTGGGCCTGTTTCTGTGCTGCGCTGGGCGTTTGAAAAAACCTATCAGGGCCACGGTGGCACACTGAAGCACAGAGGGTGAGCCGGGTCATCCCGGTGGCCTCCACTGGGAGCCTGACGTGGGACAGGCATGGCCTGAGGAGGGCCAGCCAAGCAGCCAGCGCAGGCTTCCTGCTGCCCAGCCTCACCAGAGCATGTGGGACAGCTCGCAAGCACAAGAGGACGAAGTTCACAGAAGAGCAGCTGAAAACCCTCTCCAATGCCTTCAACCAGAAACCCTGCCCAGGCGCCACCAGCTGACAGAAGCTCACTCTGGAAATCAACGCAGAGGAGCCCATAGTCCAGGCCAGTCACGGACTGCATATAGGCTGGAAGTACAAATAAGGAAAGGAAAACCAGGACAAGAGGCCAAGGCAGGAGGATCTAAGTCTGAGTCCAGCGGGGGTGCACTCACAGTGTGCTACAGGCAGTGCTCAGAGTCCTCAGTGACCTGCAGAACAAACCATGAAGCGAGGCTCTGAGCCTCACTTCAGAGAGATGGGTGCTGCTCAGGTGTACTCCCAGGAGGCCGAGGCAGGAGGCTAAGTCCCGCGCCAACCTGGCTAGAGGGAGACCCTGTCTCAAAAGGCCACAAAGCAACCAAGCAAACAAATACAGATCCTGAGGTGAGAGGACCCCTGGGGTCCTTCACAGAGACACCGTTGGAGCTGTCTCGGCCTCATTTTGGGCTTTTTGCTCTGTTTTGTTTGCAGTGAGAACAGCAGAAAGTGTGCCATCTCAGACGGGGGCAACCTGCGCTCTGCGTTCTTTTTCAGGACTGTAGATCCTTCTTTGGCTGAGCTCCATCCCCAGCTCTGCTTTATTTTTATCTTTTTGAGGCAGGGTCTCTCTATGCAGTTCAGGCTGGCCTTGAACTCACTTTGTAGCCCAGGACTGTCTTGAGCTTGTGGTGACCCTCCTGCCTCAGCCTCCTGAGTGCTGGGATTATAGGTGTGTGCCACCATGTCTGACCCTGCTTTGATTTTTTATTTTATTTTATTTTGAGACCAGGCCTCAGGAGGTTGCTAAGTTTTGCAGGTGGGGCTCAGCCTTGCAGCCTCCTGCCTCAGGCTCCCAGGGCATCAGGGGCACAGGTGTGCAGCCGTGCCAGGCATCCGTTGATTTCTCATGTCCACGTATGGGAGCATTTCCAATGCAGCATGAAAGCAGGTTCAGTTTGTCAGTACCAGCAGGCATGAGCAGGTGGGGCTTCCTGGCCACTGCTCTAGGAAGCTGTTGTAGACAATCTTGTAGGAAGGAAAACCCTGACCAGGTGAGCTGTGCACCCCTGTGAGCCCAGCACTGGGGAGGCTGAGGCAGGAGGATCAATGTGTGTTGGAGACTATCCTGGGCTACAAGTGAGCTCAAGGCCAGTCTGAGCTGTGTAGTGAAACCCTGTCTCGAAGCAAGCAAACAGGCCTGGTGTGGTGGGCACACCTGTCATCCCAGCACTCAGGACGCTGAGGCAGGGGGATTGCCGAGTGCTCCAGGCCAGTCAGGGCTACCGAGGGAGACCCTGTCTCAAAAAGATAAAAGAAGAAGGGGCTGGGGAGATGATTCAGTGGAATAAGCGCTTCCCTGGCAAGCGCAAGGGTCTAAGTTCAATTCCCAGTTCCACAAAAAAAAGAAAGAAAAAAAAAAGAAGGAGGAGGAGGAGGAGGAAGAGCAGGAGGAAGAGAAGAACAAGAAGGGAAGAGGTTAAAGAGGAACAAAGCAGATAGTTATTGGAGAACCTTTTAATAGCTTTCTCCTTTTTTTTTTTTTTTCTTTTTTTTCTTTTTTTTTTTTTTTTTTTTTTTTTTTTTTTTTTTTTTTTTTTTTTTTTTTTTGATACCAGGGATCAAACTCAGGACCTCGTGCTTGCCAGGCAGGCACTTACTCCACTGCACCACATCCCTGGTCCAGAGACCCTTAGCAGAGTGACCTGGCATCACTGTAGCAAACAAAGCCACATAGAGACAGACTGAGTTTTCTCTTCCCAGACAGACTGAGTTTGTAGAGAGACAGGCAGGAAAATCAAGTAGCTCAGGCAGATCGAGTGGCTCAGGGGGAGAAACAGAGCAGGCCCCTTCCAGCTTGTGCCTGCACCTTCTTCCTTCCCAGATTTAGTTTCAGAACTGCAGGTCCAGGCAGTCTCCAGAGGAGATCACAAGCTCAGGAGGCCTCTGAGTCGACCCAGGCCCATTGGGCTGCACTCACAGAGAGCACCCCCAGCTCTGACAACCCCTCTGCAGGGAGGAAGACTCATGACACAAAGGTCCCGAGGCTCGGCTCACACCTATGATGACTGTCCTGCCTCAGCCTTCTGGGCGCCCCGCCCATCCGGTTGCATGGGGACGCCCCCTTAGGTCGCTGTGCTGTGGATGTCTAAGGGTCACATCCCAGCCTTCAGTTCCCCAGGTCTGCAGAGACGCTGTCTCAAATAGGAAAAATGAGGGGCTTGGGGTCAGCCCTTGGTATAGCAGGAGCCTGAGACCCTGGATTTGATCCTGGGTGCTGCGTGTGCACACACTCACACTCACACTCACACTCACATTCTGAGGCCCCACCACCACCCTGGCCCCGTCCTGAGCCCGCTGTGACCTGTGCCCGCCTTCCAGCTGGAGTCGGAACCCCAGGGCTCTTGTAGAATGCTGTGTGTGTCCGCCCCGCTGCCCCCGTAATGGCCGCGTCGCGGTGTGACACCTCTGGGTTCTCTCCTCAGCTCATCCCCCTCCCCTGTCCACTGGTGCGTGCCCCTCAGGACAGCTACATCTCCCTATTTCTTGCTGTACGTCTTTTATTTTGCTCTTGATCTGTATTTTGGGTTCCTCATATTGCAGAAACCTCACTGCATATAACCCGAGAATGACTGACATCACTCAGAACATCATGGTCTTGAGGCGCTCCCATTTTCCTACAAATGACTTGGATTTATCCTTCTTCACAGCACTGTAGTACTCCATGGTATGAATACTGTTTACTCTCCTTGTCCATTTGTTGATGGATGTACAGGCCGTGGAGCCTCAGACTCGTCCTGTGTCCTCCTGACATGAGCTGAGGTCGGGCCCTTCCAGACACTAACAGGGTGTAGTTTCCAGTTGGTACACCCGTCCTGGATGCCCTTCCTGTGCCTACAGGTCCAGAGGCCAGGTGCACTCACAGCAGGTACAGCGCAGCACAGCTGCAGGTCCTGGCTCCAGTGTCCAGAGCCGTCAAGGTGAGGACAGGAGCCTGGCTGTCCAGCGGGTGAGGAAGGAGGGTCAGCGGGCCACCTAGGGACCCCTCCCAGCGAGTCCCGCGTGTAGCAGGACCTTGGCCTTCATCAAGGGTGACCGGTGTCCCCAAGGACGGGGCGATGGCGTCCGTCCCAGATGTTTGGCACGGGGCTCAGAGGAGAGCAACCTTCCTGGGCACGAGTCTTCAATAGGATCTGAGCCCTGCACTGCTGCTGGCCTGTGGTCCTGGCTTGCTGGAGGCCGAGGCGGGTGTGTATGTGGGAGGGGGAGCGCTTCGGAAGTCGCGCCTGCGCAGTCAGGTCCGACTCAAAGGGCTTAGCAGGGCTGCTGTGAATGGCCTGGCGTCTCTCTCTCTCCTCTCTGTCTCCCTCTCCCCCCTCCTCTCTCTCTC
>PVKA01040917.1:0-18430 GCA_004027165.1 Ctenomys sociabilis | reverse complement strand
AAAAAAAAAAAAAAAAACAAAGTCTGTTTAAAAATATGTATATATGATATTAATAAATTATCATTATTAGCAGTGTGACTATTGGGCTGGGGAGATAAGCTCAGTAGGATAAGTGCCTGCCTAGCAAGCACAGGGTCCTGAGTTCAGTCCCTGGACCGCAAAAAAACAAAAAAACACAATGTGATTATCAATGTAGAAAACTTAAGTGAGGGTTTGAGGAGATGGCATGGTGGTCTAAGCATAAGCCCAAGTACCCAGGTTTGATCACTGGCACTACGTGCCATGCTCCAACAAAACTGGGCATGGTGGCGCATGCCTGCAATCCCAGCACTCGGGAGGCTGAGGCAGGAGGATTGTTGTGAGTTCGAGACCAGCCTGAGCTACAAAGTGAGCTTAAGGCCAGCCTGAACTGCATAGTGAGACCCTGTCTCAAAAAGACAAAAAAAAAGAGTAAATTGTTAAAACTATTAAGAAAGTCCAATACTGAAACCATATCCAAAAATAAGTATCACTCCTATTTTATTTATTTATTCATTTATTTATTTATACTTTAAGGAAGGATGTTCAGGGTCTCACTATTAGATCAGACTCATAGTGATTCACCTGTTTATAACCTCCCAAGAGCTGGGATTACAGGCACGCACCACCACACCCAGTCTCATTTGCCCTTTCAGCACACTCTAGGGGCAGGACTGGCACAGTAGGGCAGGGAATCAAACTCCAGTCCCCTGCACCTGCTTGCAAGCACTTTAATCCACTGAACTATCTGGCCAGCTCTAGTAGCTAATATACAAAAATCCATGTGATCAATAAGTATTTAATATCAAGAACATATATTAATGCCTATACATCAATAAGATAACCTTTAAAAAAGGCTGAACATGTATGAATAAGCAACTCAGAGAAACTCAAATGACCAAATTCTCATTAGTAATCAAACAAATAAAAATTAAAAGAAAAACAATATTTTCAGAAGCATCAGGAGGAAAAATTGTGTTGTCAAATATTGACAAAGGGACAAGGAGATAGGAAAATTCTTGAAACTGAGTGCCTTAGTAGCTGCCTCAGGACTTGGTCATAACACATGATACCCATAATTTAGAGGAGAGGTTTATTTGACTCACAGCCTCCGGTGGATTCAGTCCAAAGCTAGGTGGCTCCAGAGCAGAAGCGCATGATGCAACAACCTGGACAAGGAAGGCTGCTCCTCACATAGCATCCGGGCAGCGAAGAGCAAAGGGAGAGGGCAAGAGAAAGAGCATGTTCTCACAGGCCACCTTCTCGGAGACACCACCTTCAACCAGACCCCACCTCTTCACAGCATTTTCAACCACTGAACTTCTCAGTGAATGGATCTGCCGGTTAGTATAGCATCTCCACCATCCAATCATCTTTCAAATCCATGAGACTTTGGAAGGATCTTTTGGATCTGTATGGTAACAGTCGCAGTATAGGCAGTGAATTGATAGATATTGGCAATAGCTAGTGAAGACCATAAATTCCACATCTCAGCATTTGCCTTATAGAAACTCATATGGAGAGTTCTGTGGAAGGCTATTCTTCGATTATTGTTGAATCAGGACCCTCACCCTCACTCCAAGATTCACTTCTTTTTGGCCCTGAGCTAGGGCCAAATTGCAAGAACAATTCCACCCAACTTTGTATCTTGGACTCAAGCCATAACAAAAACCACATAAACTCTCCTTTTAACATTGAAAGTCCCCCACAGACCGGGTAGCCCTGCCAAGATTAGTTCTCCCTCAGGTGTTCCCACCTAAAAACCCCAGAAAGTCTCCTGCTTCTTTTTGTTCAGGGATGTCTTGGTCCATGAGATAGCCAGCCCACTTGCTCCTACCTCCAACAAATTTTCAGAATGCCTTGTCTGGTTAATTGCATGTTTAGTACCTAACATTTAGTATTACAAACCTGGGAGGGATGTGAGGCCCCTGCCAGTCCTGCTAGACCAGGGCCTTGCCCCAGTCTGCCTGCAGCCTCTCTGAACACACCAAAAAATTTGGGCCTCCCTTGCTGATCTAAATACCCACAGCACCTACAACTACGAGTATGCCCTCATCACTCATTCAACCTATCTTAAAATACAAACCTCTCCCCTTATCCAACTTGTTGAGGAGAGGAAGAGAAGACGAAGTGGGCCATTTCTCCCTTGGAACTCTGTATTTTTCAGCTCCTTCCCAACTTTAGCTCTGATGAGATCTCTTTCTTGTACTTTCATTTTCTCTTTCCTTCTCTATGCTTCTTGGAGATAAATGTCATTCCTGGACTGCTTGCTCCTGAGTTCAAGTCTCTCAGCTTTATGCTCTCTTCTTGCAATTGTAGACATGCCAAGCTGCTCTTGCCCTCAATTTGACCTCCTCTTCTACTGGGGACACCTACTTGAAGGGCTTTGTTCTCTCATCTCTCTTGGGATTCACCTCGAATGATATTTGTCTTTACACTCCAGTCTATGTTTGTCATTCTCATCTGTATTCTTGACACTAACTGCCCCTTCCACTAACTTTTGTCTCAAAGCAGTCCTCAGACTGTACGAGCTCAAACCCAAACTCCTCACTTTTCTCTGTCAGACTGCCTGGCCATAATACAAGTTGGATAACGCAACTCTCTGGCCCCCTTGAGGTAACTCTTGATTATGACACCCTGAAATGGGAAAATATCCAAGATCGCCTATGTTCTTGCCCTTTTTTCTCCACAATATAATCATCCTGTGCTCTGCCTACCATACAGTTCTCAAAAGATTGTACCAGCAATGACCCCCATGTCACCTCAATCCAACCCTGCCCCATTGACTCCTTCATTCCCTCCTTTACACCTGGCCTACAGAACCGAAGGCTCTGAAGCCACTGGTCCTGCTGCGGCCACTGCTACAGGTAACCCCCAGAGCTGCCATCTTCTGCTGCAACAGTGCATATGCTAATTTCATCTTCTGACCTCTCAACATTCATGGGCTGGAAATATAACTTTCTCTCTCTCTCTCTCTCTCTCTCTCTCTCTCTCTCTCTCTCTCTCTCTCTCTCTCTCTCTCTCTCTCTCTCTCTCTCTCTCTCTTTCTCTCTCTATCTATTTATCTATCACCCACTCTCCTCCTTCTCCTTCACCTTTCTCTCACCTGCTGATGCCTCTCAGTCCTGCATTCCTCATATTTCTTACCAACCTCTTCTCCAAATTTCAATCACAGTCTTTTCCTCCAGGTTTCTCACTTTGGGACAAAGTGCAATCCACAAATAATGACACATTTTTCCCAAACAGCATGAGCTCCTCCCTCTGCTATTGAGCTAAAGGCAGAAGAACAGCCCACCAAGCAAACACTGCCCTTTCCAGTCAAGCCTGCTGCTCACCTCCTTCTCCCCTCACTCCCCCAACCTTTTTTTTTTTTTTTTTTTTTTTGCAGAACCAGGGAGCAAACTCAGGCCCTTGCGCTGACTCCCCCTAACCTTAAGCCACCCCAGCAGGAGATCCTGTTGCAGCCACAAAAAAAAAAAGAGATTCTGAGTCACAGTTTCCTGCCTACAAGTCCAGAACTGATGAGCTGTCAGTGCTCCCGTATTGTGATGTGCCTAATCCTTATACTCTGTTCAGTTTTCTTGCTCCTACCCAAACTAATAAGAAGTTTTTATGTTTTTCACATTTTTATAAGAGATCTCTGCTAATTGACTAAAAAGTTCTGGCTAGTCCCTCATAATTACAAACTTAAAAAGTCATTAGAATTTAACCTGGCCAGAAATAAATTTGAGTACACTCTGATTTTATAAAGATGTTCATTTGTGCCTTATATGTTGTTCTGTCAACAGCTGTTCCTCTTTTTATTTGAGCTTTAAAATAAAGACTAAAAAGCTTGCTATCCCCTGAGTTACCAGATGCTGTAAATGATATATAATTAAGTAAAAATCATTACCATAGGGAGACATTATTGGACAGGTCTCTTCATTGGTGGATAGAGGAGTAGCCAGTCTTTGTTCATTAGTAGAGAACCCCCAATAATCACCTTGGAAGACACTATCAATAATTTGGTCATTTGAAAAAATAATAATAATAATTTGGTCATTTGTTTTTCAAAAAATTAAAATAAGGCTTTCTAACAAATATTTATGTGATATATATCCTGTATGGCAAAAAAAAATGGGGATTTCATTATCTGTTATGACTATTATGTAACATTACTATGCATGACTGTTAATGTTCAATATTCTCTGTTAAACTTAACTGCCAAAATATTCATGGGTAGTAATAAATAATGGTTCTTTAGTCACATTTTATAATTCAAGGTTATTGATACTCAGATAAAATTCTAATAATCAAGTATATTGCTCTAAACAAAGTATAATAATATAGACCAGATTCTCCAAAAACAATAGTTATTAGTTCCTATTTCATATCCCAATCTGCTCCTGACATTCATGGTAAGATAAAAAGACAGATCTTGGCCCTCAAACACCACAGGAAAACTTACTTAAGCTGACTTTCTCTGTCTTCAATAATATAGACAAAAATTAACTATATACAAGTGCCAGCTTTTGACTATGACACTTGGGACTCCCAGCAAAGTGGGACCTTAACCAGGTAATGCTGAGCCTAAACAGTGGATGGTGTCAAGTGCAACACTAGATATGAGCCTGCCCCAACCTACAGCTATCACTGGAACCTGGTTCTATCTACAAACTATACAGGGTCACTGGAAATGAGACTGCTCTGTATTCCAGACAGTAGGTAAGTCATCCAATTCCCTGCCCTCACAGGAAAACTCCATGCAGCCAGATCCATCAATTCTTGACTTGCTCAGTCTTGCCACCGAAGAGAAACAATAGAGCTTGGTGTCCATGGCCCACATCAAGGTACCTTTGTCAGAGCCCCAAGTCTTGCTGGACATCTCAGGTTAAAAAAAATAAATAAATAAACTATTTTCTTGCTGAAATGGAACCTACATATAGCGTTCTTTCTGAATTCTAAAATCACTATATTAGATCTACAATCTCCATAGTGGGTGCTGATGGCCAAGCTACATCACCCCTTCAGACAGGCACATTCTCTGCTGACTCCAACCAGAGTCTTTGCTCTTAATTTCCTTGTGATCCCAACATTAACCTCTAACCAGGAGTTATCCTCTGGGCTTTCAATAATTTAAGAGATGCTCTTTTCCAGGCACTGGCTCTTGTCCTCCCAAACCCCTTACAGCCCTTTCACCTTTATACTACCTCACAGCCATCCCAGCCATACCCAACAACAAACACACCTCCCCCCATTCCCAAAAACCTTTAGCCATTGATATCTCTCTTCTACAACTCCCTTCTTCCCACAACCTTACATGTTTCCAGAAAAACTCCACTAGCCTGGCTTGCACCAAACTCACATCATTCAACACAACTCCAATCAACACAAATTAGGCACACAGCTGTTTTTGAATGACACCTCAGTCTTTCCTTTCCTTCCCCCAAACCTTCAATGCACTCCCGTGCCTGTGTTCCCTTATCTCAACTCAGTGTTTCAAGATGCCTTCTTCCTTAAGAATATACACACTCGCGGATGTGAGAGTGATCCGGCTGGGACATTTGTCACCACATTGATTGCCAGGGTTGATTCAGCTGATCTGGATGGCTAGGCAAGTGTCCCCTTCCTCTCTCAATGATCCATATACATCCCTCCCGAAGCTGCATGCTTGGTCAAAGAGAACGACCACCTCCGATAGAGGAGGACTGTTCCTCGGTCAGTGGTATATGACTAGGTACCCTCCCCTGCTAGAACCGCCAAACAAGCTCTCAAAATATACCCACACCCCATTGGATAAGACAGGCCCTGTGGGCATTCAGGTAGGCATCCCAGGGGCAACCCTAGAAGATACAGGACTTGGAACCTTCCTAAGAGGCTCCCTGGGATGGGATGAACAAGGTATATGAAACTCGACCTTCCCTTGGTTCACTCTCCTTCTAGCGCCCCTCACAGGGCTTGCTTTATGCTAATAATAGTCCTCTGCTTCATTTCTCTCATCCACAATACTGTCACCAGATTAACAACCCAAAATTTTAATGAAATACTTTTCTCAGGCTATTCTTACCAGACTCTAGCCCAACAGGACCCCACAGAAGACTGCTGTGCACACTCCTCTGACTCCTCCTGATTCCAAGATTCAGACCCCTTCACTGCCCCCAGCCAGTAGGAAATGGCCAGATGACTTCATTGCCCTCCTTCCCATCAGAAAGAGATCAAATGATAATTCAGGACTCATCCTCACACCAAGGCTCACTTCTTTTTGGCCTCAACCTGGGGCAAAACCACGAGAACAGCTCCACCCAAATTTGTGTCTCCCAAAATCATTCCAGGAGGCAAGGATTATACTGATACCAAAAGCAGAGAAAGATACAACTAAAAAAGAGAACTATAGGAAAATCTTGAACATAGATGCAAAAATCCTCAATAAAATCCTAGCTTGCAGAAAAAACCAAATTATCAAAAAGATTATACATCATGAACAGGTAGTATTCATCCCAGGAATGTAAGGATGGTTCAACATATGCAGATCTATAAATACTATATCAATAGAGTCAAACCCAAAAACCACATGATCATCTTAATTGATGAAGAAAAGTCTTTTGATAAAGTCCAACACTCATTCATCTTAAGTCCTAAATTGCCTCTACCTCAATCTGATAAAAGCACAGAAAAAAAGAGAGAAAGAGACACTGGGCTTGGTGGCACCTGCCTGAAAAAGCAGCACTTGGGAGGCTGTAAACAGGGAGAACACTTAAAGTCCAATCTAGTAGTGACACCCTAAACACCCTGAAAACCCTTCCCTAAAATACACGAGAAAAATCTTATAAAAGCTATCTATGACAACCCAATAGCTACCATAATTCTAAATGGGGAAAAACTGAAATCTTTTACTCTCAGGTCAGGTACAAGACAAGAATGTCTTCTATCACCATTCCTATTCAATATAGTTCTGGAATCATTAACTACAGCCATTAGAAAAGAGAGAGAAATAAAAGGAATAAGAATAGGTAAAGAATAAGTCAAACTACCATTATTTGCAGATGACATGATACTCTACTTGGAAGACGCAAAAATCTCCACCAAGAGGCTACTAGAATTGATGCATAAATTCAGTAGCATAGCAGGATACAAAGTCAACACCCAAAAGCCAATAGCATTCCTCTATACAGATAGCAAAAACACTGAGAGGGAAATTAGAGAAACAATACTTTTTACAATAGCACCAAGGAAAATGAAATACTTAGGAATTAACCTAACTAAAGAAGCCAAAGATCTATTCAATGAAAATTACACTACTCTGAAAAAAGTGATCATATAGGATGTCAGACACTAAAAAGATATTCCCTACATCTAGATAGAAAGAACCAACATTGTGAAGATGGCCATTCTCCAAAATTTGTTATACAGATTTAATGCAATCACTATCAAAATACCACCAACATACCTCCAAGACCTAGAGAAACCATTCCTAAAATTTATTTGGAACAAGAAAAAAACTAGAATAACAAAGGCAATCCTGGTCAATTAAGACAAGGCAGGAAGCATTACAATTCCTGACTTGAAATTATACTACAAAGCTATTGTGATAAAATCATCATGGTATTGGCCACAAAATAGACCCTGGGATCCTTGAAATAGATGAGAAGAGGCAGAGGTCTCTATGAACATACTCAGCAACCTGATCTTCAACAAAGGGGCCAAACATGCTTACTAGATGAAACATAGCCTCTTTAACAAATGGTGCTGGAAAAACTAGCTTTGTGCATGCCGAAAACTAAAACTTGACACTGATATATCACCATGCACTAAACTAAAGTCAAAGTGGATTAAAAATCTAAACATTAAAACAGAAACACTAAATATCTTGGAAGACAAAGTAGCAGGAACTCTTGAAGGCATAAGGGTAGGCAAACAATTCATGAATATAAATCAAATTGTACAGGTAATACGTACAACTGGGACCTCTTCTTATTGAGAAGTTTTGTACATCAAAAGAAATTCCCAACAGAGTGAAAAGACAACCCACAAATGTGGGAAAAAATCTTAACTAATAAGCACTTAGATAAATGTCTTCTTCCTAGAATTTATAAAGAACTAAAAGACATGAGGGCCCCTAAATTTAAAAAAAAAAATCCAGAAATGGATATCCAAGATGAACACACACTTCTCAGAGGAAGAAATGCAAGAAGCAAATAAATACATGAAAATATGTTCCACATCACTAGCTATTGGTGAAATGCAGATTAAAACATCACAGAGATACCATCTCACTCCAGAAAGAATGGCTATCATAAAAAAAAAAAAATCAACAAACAATAAATGTTGGAAATGCTGCGGGTGGAGGAAAGGAACCATTCTCTGCTGCTGGTGGAAATGTAGACTCGTGCAACCATTATGAAAATCAGTGTGGAGACTCCTCAGAAAACCAGGACTGGAAATTCCATTCAATACAGCTATCCTCCTTCTGGAAGTTTTCTCAAAAGAACTGAAAACATAATATCATAATGATATATTTGTGCCTATGTTCATGGCAGCACAAACTGTGGTAATCAAAACTTGGAAACAACCAAGATGCCCGTCACCTAAGGAATTGATGAAAAAGATGTGGTATTTCTATACAATGGAATTTTACTCAGCTATAAAGACTTATAAACTTGAAGCATTTATATTTAAGTGGATGCCACTTAAACATATGCTCATAAGTGAAATAAACCAGACACACAGGTGTAAATATCATATTGTTTCCTGGTGTAAGAACTCAAAAGAAGAAATAAAAATTGAAAGGTATAATGCAGTAGAATGGAAAGAGAGAACTTAAGGATTGAACTACAAAAAGCGAGCAAGGAATAAAGTTAGGAAATATGGCAAAGG
The DNA here is from genome assembly GCA_004027165.1 of Ctenomys sociabilis. Lineage (NCBI taxonomy): Eukaryota > Metazoa > Chordata > Mammalia > Rodentia > Ctenomyidae > Ctenomys > Ctenomys sociabilis. The sequence goes on along the minus strand of PVKA01040917.1, from coordinate 9,559 downwards.
CAAAACCATACATTTATATAAACAAGATGGTTAAGGCAATGATCCTATGAATCTCCATCAGGTTTTTGAAAATAACAGTTAATTGGTAGAATTCTCACCGTGACTAACTACATATGGTTCACTTCCAAGGGATGCAGCAAAAAGGAGCTGAAAACAACAGCTAGACCCAGGTAGGCATAACTGGATAAACTCAAATGTAGTAGATCTGCACCTAAATATCATTAGTTGCTAAGGATATACCTGCACCAAAGCTCTACACCAAAGATCAGAGGTCAGTGCTATACAAAATGACAAAGAGAAGGAGCAAAATGCAATCTCAGGCCCAGAGCCCACCCATGACAAGTGCAGAGGACACCAGCTCAGATGAAATGCATGAATTAACAGTGTCGGAAGCAAAAAAGCAATAGCAGAAAGGTATAGAGGAATCAGAGCAAAATTAATGTCTGAAATAAAAAAAAGAAATTTATGAGTACATAGCATCAGAAGTAAAAACTCTAATGCAGAAACATATAGGGGAAACCCAATATCCAGCCAAACAAGTGCAGAGAACACTGGCTCAGCTGAAATGTCTGAATTAACAATGTCACAAGCAAAGAAACAACAGCAGAAAGGTAAAGAGGAACTCAGAGCAGAAATAATTTCTGAAATTAAAAAAAAAAATCTCTGAAGTCATAGCATCTGAAGTAAAGAATCAAATATGGATATATATGGAGGAAACACAAATTTAAAAACTCTGCAGTAAAAGAATTAATAGCTACCTGTAAAGAAGACATTGATAAAAAAAAATGCAGGACATTAGAAATATGGCAGCTTCATTGAATGAGCAATACAGGAAAGAAATAAATTGCAAGAAACAGAGTCAAAGAAACTTAAAATCTAAATCACAAGTCCACAAAACCGTTTGGGTGAAAGCAAAGACAGAGTTGGAGATCTTGAAGACACTAGTGCAGCTAGTGAAAAGGTGAGAAAGGATCTCTTAAAAATGTCTAGGATGCAGGAAAAAGTAATCCATCACCAGCAAGATGATGCCAAGATAAACAATGTGAGACGAATAGGCACGAGAAAGAAGGAGTCAACACAAATGATATAAAAAGAATATAGAGTATGGGCAGAAGTAATTGCAGAAAACTTCCCAAATATGAGGAAACAATCTGACATTCAAATTGCAGAAGTATACAGAACACCAAATAACTTCAACCCGGTTAAAAGCACACTGAGACACATAATAGTCAAGATCCCAGAAATCCAGCAAAAGAATAATATACTAAAAGCCGCTAGAGAAAAGAAGCAGATTAAATTCAAAGGAAAACCCATCAGAATTACAACCAACTTCACTTCACAAAACATGAAGGCAAGAAGAACATGGAGCATAGTACTTCAAGTCCTCTACAAAAACAAATTCCAGCCCAGACTACTATACCCTGAATAACTCTGTTTCAAGATTGGTGGAGAAGTGAAATACTCCCACAACAAAGAGCAACTAAAGAATTTCATGATGACAAAGCTATCCCTACACAGGCTACAAAAAGACGTTCTAGAAAGGGACCACAAAGACCAGAACTCCATAAACGAGAATAGAAGGAAATTACTAAATAGGGCAAACAATTAAATATAGGACAAAAAGGAGTAAACAATATCTGGGAAATAACATGTCAATCATAAAGCAAAATAGGTCAATTATAACCATCAATGTAAATGGACTCAGTTCAACAATTAAGAAAAATGGACTGGCATAGTAGATTAGGAAGCAAAATCCAACAATATGCTGTATACAAGAGACACGCTTAACTCGAAAAGACATTTAAATGGAAAACAATACCAAAACCCCTAGAACCTCAGAAAAAAAGGGGTAGCAATTCTATTTTCAGACAATCTCAACTTCAAACCAAGAATGATTAAACAAAATAAAGAAGACCACTATATATTGGTTAGGGGAAGAATTCAACAGGAAGAGGTAAAACTCATAAATATCTATGTACCAGACACAGGAGCACCCAAATGTATAAGACAAACATTAATGGACATGAAAAATCTAATATCCAAGATGACAATCTTAACAGGACACCTTAACACCCCCTTATATCAAAAAGATAGGTCAACCAGACAAAAAATTAGCAAAGTAGAAGAAGTGAACCACAGTTTGGAATAAATAGACTTGGTGGATATTTACAGAGTGTTCCACCCAACCACAGATGAATACACATTTTCTCAGCTGCACATGGGTCATTTTCTAAAATAGACCACATACTAGTACATAGGTCATGCTTAAATATATGCAAGAAAACAGAAATTATCCCATGCATATTATCTGACCACAGTGCGATGAAACTGTAAATAAATGACAAAAGAAACCAGAAAAACTCGCTAAATACATGGAAATTAAACAACATCCCTACTCAGTCATTGATGGGTCACAAATGAAATTAAACAAGAAATTCAACAATGTCTACAATTCCATTAAAATTCAACCACAACTCATTGGAATTTATGGGATGTGATGAAAGCAGTTCTCAGAGGGAAAATCATGGCTATGAACTCACGCACAAGGAAAACAGAATGGGAACAAATAAACACCCTAATGGTGCACCTCCGACATCTAGAAAAGGAAGAGCAAACCAAACCCAGAACCCAAAGATGTGAAGAAATCATAAGGATTAAAGCAGAAATTAATTCAATTGACATAAAGAAAACAGTGCAAACAATCAATGAATCAAAAAGCTGGTTCCTTGAAAGAATAAATAAAATCAGTAAGCCCCTAGCTAAACTCATCAAAAAGAGGAAAGAAAAAGTTCAAATAAAAGCAATAAGGAATAAAAAGAGTGTAATTACCACAGACCCAGGAGAAATTCAGAAGACTCTCAATAGCCACTTTGAGAATCTTTACGTTCACAGAATAGAAGACAAAGAAAAAATGGACAGATTCCTCAAAAGGTACAAATTACCAAAACTGAATCAATAAGATAGAACAACTATCAATAACCCAATAACAGCCAATGAAATATGAAATGCAACAAAAATCCTACTGTCAAAGAGAAGTCCAGGTACTGGTTGATTTACAGCTGAATTCTTCAAGAAATGTATAGAAGACATACTCTCTACACTCCTCAAACTCCTCAATGAAATTGAAAAGGAAGAAGTCCTCCAAAAATCACTCATGGAGGCAATCATTATGCTGATTCCAAACTAGGGAAGACACAACTAAAAAAGAGAACTACAGACCAGTCTAACTCATGAACATAGATCAAAAATCCTCAATTAAACACTAGCGAATAGGATACAGCAAATCATCAAGAAGATCATACACCATGACCAGATGGGATTCATCCCAGGGATGCAAGGATGGTTCAATATTCGAAAATCTATAAATGCAATACAATACATTAATAGACTGAAATGTAAAAACCACATGATCTCAATTGATGCAAAAAAAAGCTTTTCACAAAGTCCAACACTCATTCATCTTCAAAGTCCTACAGAAAATTGGAATAGATGGACTCTACCTTAACTTGATAAAGCCATCTATGACAAGCCAAAAGCTCATATAATCCTAAATGGGGAAAAACTGAAATCTTTTACTCTTAAATCAGGTACAACACAAGGATGTCCTCTATCACCCCTCCTATTCAATAGAGTTTTGGAATCATTAGCAAAAGCCATTACAAAAGAGGGAGATATTAAAAGAACAATAGGTAAAGAAGAAGTTAAATTATCACTATTTGCAGATGACATGATACATTACTTGCAAGAACCCAAAAAGAAACTACTAGAACTGATACGGAAATTCAGTAGCATAACAGGATACAAAGTCAATACTCAAAAGTAAATAGCATTCCTCTACAAAAATAATGAACACATTGAAAGGGAAACAATAGAAATAATTCCTTTTGCAATACCACCGAGGAAAATGAAATACCTTGGGATTCACTTAATCAAGGAAGTCAAAGATCTTTTCACAAATAATTACAACACTCTAAGAAAAGAGATTATAGAGGATTTCAAGAAATGGAAAGATATTTTATGTTCCTGGATAGGAAGAACGAACATCGTGAAGATAGCCATACTCCCAAAATTGCTGTACAGATTTAATGCAATCCCTATCAATCTGCCACCAACATACCTCTCAGACCTAGAGAAATCATTCCTAAAATTTATTTGGAACCACAAAAGACCTAGAATAGCAAAGGCAATCTTGGCCATAAAGACAAGGCAGGAGGCATCACAATTCCTGACTTGAAATTATACTACAAAGCTACTGTGATAAAATCAAGATGATATTGGCAACGAAATAGACCTGAGCATCAATGGAATAGATTAGAAGGTGCAGAAGCATCTATGAACACACTCAGCCATCTGATCATCAACAAAGGGGCCAAACATACTCACAGATAACCTCTTAAACAATTGGAGCTGGAAAACCTGGCTTTCTACATTCCAAAAACTAAAACTTGACCCAGCTCTATCACCATGCACTAAGCTAAAGTCAAAATGGATTAAAGATCTAAACATTAAAACAGAAACACTCAATCTCCTGGAAGACAAAGTAAGAGAAACTCTTGAAGACATAGGGGTAGGCAAAGAGTTCATGAACAAACATGTATAAGCACTGGAAACACTTGAAAGAATTAACAACTGGGAACAACTCTTATTGAGACGTTTTTGCACGTCAAAAGAAATTATCAACAAAGTGAAAAGACAACTCAGTAATTTCAAAAAAATCTTAACTAATAAACACTCAAACGTCTGCTTTGTAGAATTTATAAAGAACTAAAATACTTTAGGGCCCTCCCATTTAAAGACCCAATCCAGAAATGGGCATCCGAGATGAATACACACTTCTGAGAGGAGAAAATTAAAGAAGCAAATAAATACATGAAAAAACACTACATCGCTAGCCATCCATGAACTGAAAATTAACACAACACTGAAATACCATCTCACTCCAGAAAAGAATGGCTATTATAAAGAAATCAACCAACAACAAACGTTGGAGAGGATGTGGTGGGAATGCAGACTGGTTCAACCATTGTGGAGATCAGTGTGGAGACTCCTCAAAAGAGTAGGACTGGAAATCCCATTCAAGCTGGCTATCCCCCTACTGGGAATTTTCCCAGAGGAACTGAAAACATCGTATCATAGTGATATATGTGTACCTATGTTTATAGCAGCGCAATGTGTGATAGCCAAATCTTGGACACAACCAAGATGTCCATCACATGAGGAATGGTTGAAAAAAAATGTAGTATTTTTGTACAATTGAGTATTACTCAGCTATAAAGAATGGTAAACTTGAAACATTTATATTTAAGTGGATGCCACTCAAAGATATATGTGAAATAAGCCAGACCTACACGTGCAAATATCTTACAGTTTCTCTATATAAGAAATCAAAAGAAGAAATACAAATAGGAAGGTATAACACAACTAAAAGGAAAGTGGGAACTTGAGCATTGGACAATGAGGAGAGGATAAGGAAAAAAGCTGGGAAACAGGACAAAGACAAAGCCATACATTTTTGCACACAAGTTGGGCAAGGCAAAGATCTTGAGAAACACCAGCAAGTTTTTGAAAGTAGCAGTTAAACGGTAGGATTCTCAACCTGACTATCTATATATACTGATGCCTGTGGACCGGGTGACTGCACTTAGGAGAGCAATATGTGGTAGAGGGCTCATGCTTGGAATGCCTGCCGTTCTGGTCTGCTAAATGCATACTTCCGGTCATGACATGCCAATTATCACCATTCTGTCTCACAAGTAAAAGATTTTTTGGGGGAGGTTTATAAATGAAAAAAGAAGACACAAGGAAACAATGTTACAGGACTGTTCTGCTACAAGGCTGTATATGGTTAGATTTCTAAATTTATGGATAATAATATGTGTACAGTACTGTTTTTTTTATTTTTTCCTCATATTCCATAAGGACTTAAAATTTGATACATCAATACTTGATGGAAAATATCTGTTCCACATTATGCCTAAGATGTTTGATATTTAGACAGATAGTTAGAGTAAACTGAACTGCATATGTTGCAGGGTAATAATCAGCTTGTCTTCTGGATGGTTAACAACCTAAGTTTTCAGATCAAAAATTGGAGAAATGGAACGGTCAACAAACATTTGGACCCTAGCCTTTCAGGATCAGTGAAGACTCAGGACACAGGAGAACCTCTACTATAACATCATTAAACTTGGTTGTGCCCCAGGTTTTCTGACTGGGGAGATTGTGGAGCCATAGAGGAATGCAATCAATGATGTACTGTGTGCCTAAGAAGAGTCACATGGAGAGAAAATTTTCTCATAGGCTTTCACAGAGAGAAAATTGGTCAAGCAAGGGCCATGACTCACCCACATGGCTGACACTGACAAAGGATCTACAAACTGCAGTACAGGATTTCAGGATAAATCCTGAGGGGATTTGGCTGACCTTATGTAACAAAAGTTACATTTCTTGTTGTATAGGTCTTGCTTTACCTTGATCTTAACCATCCAGCACAAAAGTACAAAAACAAGGTATATAATGTAAAGCCATAATAATATGCTGAGCTGTAAATGATTCTAGTCAACAACTTCTATGGATAATCCACTACAATTGTGGGCTGCTGGACTGCATTGGCATGTTTTGCTGAATTCAAGCACCTATAATATTGAATGCCAATAGAATACCCCTTTCTTTCAGGACTAAACAAAGAAAGGGGATACAAAGGAAGGACCATTCTGTATTTGTATATACTGAATAGTTAGGATAAATATGCAGCTACTTTCGCATAGTTCTATGACAGGGAAGATTTGCACTAACAGTGTTTGGACAGGATATCCTGTCTACTTCTTGTACTATGGATAACCACTAGGAAGATAACAAAATGTAAAAAAAGTATTAATAATTGAAACTGTATTATATATCAGCTTTTTAAAACAAGATAGGTACACAGCTATATTCTCTTAATTCAATGAATAGAGGGATCTGTTCTAATAGTGTTTGTAAATAGACTATCATGTCTGCACCTTGTACAACAAATAACCACTAAGAAAACAATATGAATGCATTTATTATTGAATTAGTTCTACCAATCTGATTTGAAACTGTCTCATTGCTATCTGTTCTTCAATAAAATTATGGAAAAAATAAATAAATAAAAAGTAATACCATATTAGTATGCTGAGCTGTAAATAGCTCAAGTCAACAACCTCTGGCAATTGTCGGTTCCACTGATAACCCACTACTATTATGGACTATTAGAATATGTTGGGTTATTTTCCTGAATTCAAGTACCTGCATTCTTTTGACTGGCTTCTAGTATGAAAAGGTCCTTTAAAGACTTCAAGAGTTCTCCAAATACAGCTTCTTTAACTGCAGTGGTACATCCATCTCTGACAAAACAAAACAAAAAAGAGGGATATCAATTAAGGACCATTTTTAGTGAAAAAATATATGTATATACTAGGTAGGATAGATATACTGCTACTTTCTCATGGTTCAATGAAAAGACAGGTTTGTACTAATATTGTTTAGACATGATATCATGTCTGTATCTTGTCCTCTGAATAATACTATGAAGGCAACAATATGCAATGTATTAATTATTGTAACTGTCCTACTAACCTGTTCTAAAACTGTTTCATTGTTATTTTATCTTCTTTTCCTCATTAAAATGAATAAAAGATTTTTAAAAAATAAAAGTGAGGTTCCAAAATTCAAGGACCCAATCCAAACATGGGCATCTGAGATGGATACACACATCTCACACTGATGGTTCTTATGATGTGTCAATATCTAGTCTGTTTTGGAAGAAATTACTGTTGCTAATTTACTTAATATTACCATTATTGCATAGTTGTCAATATTAAATGATTTTCTCTATGTGCCAAAAAATAAATAAATAGCAGCATTAAAACAGAAAAATATACTGGAAGAAAAAGTAGCCAGAAATCTTGAAGAAACAAAGATAGACAGAAAGTTCATGAATGAGTGTTTAGACAATATATCATGTCTGTGTCTTGTACAATGAATATCTACTACAAAACCAATAATATGCAATGTATTAATTATTGTAACTGTCCTACTAACCTGTTTTGAGACTGTCTCATTGCTATGTATTTCTCAATAAAATTAATATAAAAAAGAAAGAAAACCAATCTACATGAAAAGTACTTCAGAGAGTCAACAACTGATATCTTACTAAAAAGTTTTTATACATCAAAAGAAATCACCTAGTAAAAACAAACACAAATTAGGGGCTGGGCAGATGCCTTAGCAGAATAAGTGCTTGCCTGGCAAGCACAAGTTCAATCCTCAGTTCCACCAAAAAAAGCCACAAATTGGTGAGAAAAATTAGCTGACTTTTCCTTAAATAAAGGGCTTCTATCTAGAACATATAAAGAATTAAGAAAACTCATTGCCCCAAAATTCAAAGACCCAATCCAAATATGGGCATGTGAGGTTCTGAGATAAAGAAATACAATTGGTGAATAAATATATGAAAAACTGTTCAACATCTTTGGTCACCTGAAAAATACTAATTAAAATAAAACTGAAATTCCATCTCACCCAAGAAAGAATGGCTGCCATCCAAAAATCAAATAGCAAATATTTGTAGGACTGGGGGTAAAAATAGAGTCTTCTCCACTGTTGGTGGAAGTGTAAACTACTACAACCACTTTGGAAATCAGTGTGGAAATTCCTCAGTAAAACTAGCATTGGAGATTCCATTCAATCCCCTTCTGGGCATTTGCCAGAAGAATCAAATACATCATGTCACAGCAATATATGCACACCTTGTTTATGGCAGCACAAATGCTCATTGCTAAATCTTGAAAACAACCCAAATGTCCATCAACTAAGGAATAGATTAAAAAGATATGATATCTTTATACAATGGAGGATATACTCAGTTATAATAAAAGATAAACTTGAGGCTTTTTTAGGTAAATAGGGACAGAGGAGATAGCTTAGAGTTATAAGCACCTACCTAGCAAGCACAAGGCTCTGAGTTTGATTCCTGGCCATACATGTCATGTTGGCTTGGGTACCCCAGATGCGGTGGCACATACCTGTAATCCCAACACTTGCAAGGATGAGACAGGAAGATCTCTGAGACCAGTCTGGGGACCACAAAAGTGGCCACATGGCCAGCCCAGACTGCACAGCTAGACCCTGTCTCACAAACAAAAAAAAAGAGATAGAGGTTGTCTGGGTCAGGGAGATACTCAGCAGCATAAGTACCTGCCTGGCAAGTCCAAGGTCCCTAGTTCAATCCCTGGTACCAAAATATAAGTAAGTAAATAAATAAATAAATGCAAATAAATGTCACTAGAGACTGTACTCATAAGTGAAATAATTCAGACTCAAATGTGTAAGCATTGTATTGTCCCCCTGGTGTAAGAAACTGAAAAGAGGAGCCGGGCGTGGTGGCGCATGCCTGTAATCCCAGCACTCGGGAGGCTGAGGCAGGAGGATTGTTGTGAGTTCAAGACCAGCCTGAGCTACAAAGTGAGCTTAAGGCCAGCCTGAACTGCATAGTGAGACCCTGTCTCAAAAAGACAAAAAAAAAAAAAAAAAAAAA
>PVKA01040916.1:0-18424 GCA_004027165.1 Ctenomys sociabilis | reverse complement strand
CAGATAACAAACAGACTGAAAGGGAAACTATAGAAACAATACCTTTCACAATAGCACCGCGGAAAATGAAATACCTTGGGATTCACTTAACCAAGGAAGTCAAAGATCTTTTCACAGAAAATTACAACACCCTAAGAAAAGAGATTATGGAGGATTTCAGAAAATGGAAAGATATTCCATGCTCCTGGATAGGAAGATCTAATCAGTTTTGAAACTATCTCATTGCTATTTGTTTTACAATAAAATTATTTTTAAAAAATCAGCAAAAGGAAAATGCATAAATACTATCTTTGACATTTATTGGTTAAAAAAAGAACATTTTAGGGCTGGCGGTATAGCTCAGCAGTCTAAGCGCTTGCTTAGGTAAGCGCAGCGGCCAGGGTTCCATCCCTGCTTCCGCTTGCCGCGCTGGCCCCGCCTTTGGGTGCGCTGAGCCGGCGATTGGAGTCCGGGCGCGGTGGCGTGCGCCTGTAATCCCAGCACTAGGGAGGCAGAAAGCAGAAGGATCACTGTGAATGTCGGCTGCATAGTGAGACCCTGTGTACAAAAAATAATAACTTTTTGTCTGAATCCTCTGCTTATAATATTCACGAAAGGTATGATTTCCTGATATTTGGATTAAGGACTTATTTTCAACAGAATGTACTCTTTTGTGATTAGTATCTAATGTGTACAAAATAGTAACAAGCCACACTATTTGATAAATAACAAAAAATGTGGAAAGTATTTCAAAATATGAGCATCATTCTACATTGGAACTTAAAAGAGCAATATAAATTTGTTTTCAAATGCCATCCCAGATATCTCTACTACTGATGCTTCAGAATAAACTTTATTATGATTATTTCAGGTGATACAATATTTCATCTATACAGATTCAGCCTTTGCTCATTTGAATTTTATGAAACTTCATCCAAATGAAGTTTTAGTATACTAACCTCAATAATACACACCTAAATGGAAGCACTAACTAAACAAAATGGCTTCTATAAACTGAAGCAAAATTGTCTTCAGTTACTGGTAGTGGAAGAGTCTAATCTGTGTTTGTAGTAAACAACATACCTGAATGAACACTAGATTTTTCTGGTAGCATTACCATTACTTATTTCATAGGAAAGATAGTGAAATTTATACCATTTGCAATGCATAGCAAAAAATATAAAGAAAATGAAAATTTGCAATTATGTAAAAATATTTTAACAGATCAATAAGGATGGGGAAAATAAAAGTGACATGAAACTAGCTCCTCTATTAGGACTACACAGAGAATTTTCTCTGTATTAATAAAAATAAAATTTAAAAAATAAGCCATATTTATTCTGAAGGACAAAATAAAAATAGAAGACAATTAGGCTATTTATCAATAATGACATACTTTAAATTGGGAAAAATTAAAACAATAATATTATGATAGATAAGATAATGCAGTACAATTTGCACCTCAAATAAGCTGAAATGAATGTGCAAAGAAGCATGAAAATGCCTTTAATCATTATTATATCAACTGCCTCAATAAAAGTCAAGTAAACAAAAAGCCAAACAAAAAACAAATTAGCCAATTATGAAGAATTCTAGGTCATGTCTTCGTAAATTTTCCGTTTTACACTGCAATTTAATATTTTAAAATTTGCTGCAGAACACCACAGGTCATCACAAGTTTATTATATAGCTGAATCATCTTTTCATATAACTCCAGAAAGTTGAGAGAAAGCAGAATCAGCAACATTTATAGTACTAGATATTTCTTATATAGGAAGATTTTAAATTAAAATGTTAGAATTGTGCAATATCAACCTCAGTGTCTTACTGATTTTTTTAACTGCATTCTTATCTTGGGTTAAGCAATACCAGGTACTAAAAATTGCAAAATAAATAGATTAACAAATAATTTATTATGCCCAATTACAAATATTTCTGTTATAATCTTCATACAGCAACAATTAAGTTTTTCTGTATTTCCAAACAATTGTATAGTATATTATTGAAAGTATAATATTTAGTGCTTCTATAAAATTTTGCTGTTAAATCAGAAGACTAAGTTGATATATATTATGATGATCTCCAAATATTAAACATGTATATTTAAAAAAAATTGTTCCGATATAGGTCAACTGACTTTATGAGTCTGAGATAAATGATATAGGCCAATGGTATACATTTACCACTGTTAATATTGACTGCCAGCTTCATAGCTTTGAGAGTTGTCTAACAGATTAGTATATTACTCTCCCCATGTATCTGAGTGGACCAAAGGGATGTGACTTAGGATACTATACATGGGCCCTAGGGTTTTTCTCTCTGGCAATACTTCCTTGTTCTGCTTTCACTCTACTATAAAGTAAGCACATTTTTTCCACTCTTACATCCTGCCATGTTTCTATCTTGGCATCAGCTAACCATAGATCGAATCTCTCAAAACAGTAGCTGAAATAAACCTCTCATCTTTTAAGTTACATGTATCAGACATTTGGTACCTATTACATAAATCTGATTAATAAATATTTTAAAAAGAGTACACTTTCAAATTGTTTGATTGTATGAAATATCATGAGAACAACACAAGTGGTCTCTATCTTGTGGATTAGTACTGTCCATCACACACACACACACACACACACACACACACACACAGCGTGACTTAGCTGCAGTGTACTCATAGTTAACAGATTCAGTGTGATATGTTTGTCAATTAAAACAAGAAAAATTATTTCTATTAACTTTTGTGCATGGTCATTCCTAGAAAATCAAACAGGTATCTGACAAGTGATTTAGCTTAATTTGTCCAGCTTTCAAAGTAACCAACTGAGTTGACAACATAGAAATTTCTCTTCCTTTAATACAGTGTTTATTTTAACTTTCCATAACTAGTGCTTATGACTGAACATTTTTCTCAATACCTTAGAACTGTATACATCATACTAAATCAATTTGATATACAAGTTTGAATTTTACAACCCTTGCATAACACATAATAAATTTACTTCACACACAAGAAATTTACTACATATAACCCCAAGAGCTAAATTTAGAAATTGTGTTCATGAAGTATATTCTATGATGTCTTGTATAGAAAATAAAAATGTAGAGGCAAGCACAATTATTTTAGATGAGCAAGGAAAATGAACATGGATGGTAAAGTTCAATTATTTAAAATATGGAAATATAGTGATTGCACCAGCAGTTCTACCAGACATGAGGCAGAGCATTGCATTTTCCCTCTCCACTTTACTGCAACAAAGATCTGGTACACCTTTATAGAGGCTATTAGCAAGGTCAGCATGCCCTGGACCACCACTTAGCTGCAAAAGTATGTCTAGTTTGCTATCTCCCATCCCTTTACCCAGTAGGTAAAGGCAAATAAAATTTTATGTTTCCCAATCCTACACTTGATAGTAGATTCTGCACTGTGTCTTCTAAATCTACCCTTTAGTAGTAGAAGGCAATCTTGCCTTGTATATCCTGTTTTCAAATCTAGTATCAGAGAGTGATTCTAAAATGGCATGCATCAATTGATCCTCCCATTTATAGATGGCTATAAAATGTGCTTTCCTATTCCTGTGATGCTACAAACAACAGAACAAGAAGGTTGCTAGAAACAAAATAGACAAAGAGCAAACTGAAAGAAACACTGGCTCTCACAAACTCAAGGTTAGCCTTCCTTCTAGTGTCACCAAAAGTCTTAGGCCATTTCTTCTGCTTATGTGGCTCTAACTAGTAAAAATCAAATGTAAACATTTTCAACTGTCAATTATACATTTTCATAGTATGAATAAGAAACATGGGGCTGTTGGTGGGTGAAAATTGAAGAATGATGAGCATACAAATTTTGAAACTGGGATGGGAACAAAGAATTGTAGGGAGTAGAGAGGACCATGAGGAGAAAGGCATGAAAAGAATTAAGATACATTATGTAAATGTGCCTACAAAAACTGTAAGCATTATTTACTGAAAATATGTACTGGTAACATATTCAAAAGAAAAAAAATATGTTTCAAGGAAGAAATTAATGAAAGTTTCAGAACTGAGAGACAAAAATATGAACTGAAAACTTTTTTTCTGGTAGAACCGAGGATTGGACTCTTGTGCTTGCCAGGGAAGTGCTTATTCCACTGAATCATCACCTTAGCCCCCTAAAAACTTAATGAATTGGTTTAACAGTAGAGAAGAAAAGACAGAAATTAATCGCTGAAAATGGAGCAGATCAGTAGAATTTTCACAATTTGCAAAGAAGGAAGTAATCAATGAAAACACGAAGTACTTCAGAAATATTGAGACAATAACTATACTCTAGCCTATAATGGCAGGTTTAAGAAAGAGAAAAAAATGAGATCATGGAACTTAAAGAAACTTTAGAAGAAATAGTGGCTCAAAATTTAGCCAATTTAAAGATATAAAACAACACACTCATGAAGCTGATAAATTTCCAAATAAACTGAAACAGTGCCAGCCATATAACTCAGGAGAATAAAGAGCCTGCAAGTAAGCACAAGTCAGGGTTCGATCCCTGGAGTGCACTGAGATCATGATTAACACTGGGCATGGTCGTGCATACCTGTAATCGCAGCTCTAGGGAGGCTGTGAACAGATGAATCACTATGAGTCTGATCTAGTAGTGAGACCCTGAACACCTTGTAGATCCTTCCTTAAAATACAAAAAAAAAAAAAAATCTTCAAACATTATAAACATAAAACACAACATTTTTAAATTGTGAAATCCAAAGACCACACAGAAACACTCAATAAGTGTGAGAAAGAATCAGCACATTTCTTACAGGAAAACATCAGTTTGTTATGGTTCTTTATTGTAAAGAGAATAATAAATTCAATAAAAATGATACAGAATTACAAAATAAGATGTTAGGAAATTAATAATGGTTATTATATTGGATATTGTTATGTTCAAAGTAGTTGTTCAGATTTTCAGATATTGGTATACAAGATTGGTCAAACAATATAGCACTGCTCCATTCACTGAACAAATACAGATTAGTAGTACAATTATCTTAGTTATTGCCTCAGTTATTCTTTTCTTTCATTGCTGGGACAAATACTCATCACCTAAAATGAAGAAAGGAAAGGTTTGTTTAGCTCTCAGTTACTGAATGGAGGCTTCAAGCCATATTTGACCAGCTCCAAGGCAGAGTGGCACAGGGCAGAGAGCACCAAGTTCATGGTGGCAGAACAAGAACAGTGGCAACAGAGAGAGTGTCTCTCTGTCTCTCTTATATTACATTCAGGCTCTCTGCCCCAGGCTGGGGAAATACATACATCCATAATTCAAGCAGTACTAAAATCCATAATCCCAGCAGTACTAAGACCCATAATCCCAATGGATCATGAGTTAATCTCAAACTCTATAAGTCTCCACCACACTACTGTGTGAGGCTTTGGGGGACAACCAGACACAAACCATAACAGCAATCTTGAGTGATATATACCTTCCTTTCTTCTCTCCTTTCCTGATTTCAGTTATTCTTCTGTTTTAAGCAGTTTGTTGACCAAACTTATAAGTTAAATCAGACTTCTGTGTATAAATATCTCATTGTCTCCCTAGTATAAGAAATTGAGAGCAGGGGCCAAGGAGATAGCTCAGTCTAATAAGTGCTTGCCTGACAAGTGCAATGGCCTGAATTCATTCCCAGGTTCTCCTTCACCAAACAACTGAGAGTAAATACGATATTATGATAAAATTTGCAAAAGATATTATGATAAAAATATCAATTTGAATTACAACGTGATTGTCATCTGAAATCATGGAGGCCAGATAAAATGGAGATAATTTATCAAGTATTAGAATAAAATTGCTATCAATTGTGAGCACTACATTTACTGTAACCCTCTTTTAGGAATTAATCAGAAAACAAAGCTCACAATTACACTTTGAAAATTAATACCTCACTTTAACATGTTCATTTGAAGTAGGAGTAGCATGATTTGTTGTTAGCAGACCTACTCTCTAAAATACCTAAGTACAGGTAACATAAAGAAAAAAAAAAAAAGGGAAAACAGATTGAGGTTTAAAACTTCACAAAAAAAAATGGTGAAAAATAGAATGGAAAAAAAGTAGTTGCGGTTGCCAGGTGTGATGGCACACACTATACTCCAAGAACTCAGAAGGCTGAGGCAGAAGTCGCACTGAAAGAATTTAAAGGCAGCCTGGGCCACATAGTGAGTTCAAAGGCCAGCCTGAAGTACAGAATGAGACCCTATCTCAAAAGACAAACACAAAAAAGGCCCAATATACTAAATAGTCTTTATTCTTGTGAATGTATACAATAGCATATTATGGTTGAACTAAACATTACAATATTCCCTAATGTAATATTCAATGTAATTATAAACAATACTAGAAATAATTATGTTTGCAAAGCTTGAGTGTACTAAGCTTTGACAGCTGGGCATGGTGGCATGTCTCTTAATCCCAGCTCTTGGGAGGCTGTAAGCAGGCCACTGAGTCTGATACAGTAGTGAGACATTGGACACCCTGTAGATACTTCCTTAAAATACAAAAAATAAAGAAATAAATAAAATATTAAGCTTTGAAAAAACTTAAAATAGTAAGACTTTATACTTAAGTAAATTATTATTACATTTGAAGCCAAGAGTATGATCAATAAGTGAAAGAAATGGGGTATTACATTTTATTCAAAGTATTAAATGTTCTTTAAACTATATTGTGAACTGGATGAAAAGACAAGCTACTGGGCAAGAGAAAATATTTATAAACAGGGTTCAATCTCTGCTTCTGCTTGCCAGGCCAGCCCCGCCTTGGGTGCGGTGAGCCAGCGATGGAGTCTGGGTGTGATGGCGCACACCTGTAATCCCAGCACTAGGAAGGCAGAAAGCAGGAGGATCGCTATGAATGTGGCCTGCATAGTGAGACACTGTGTACAAAAAAAAAAAAAAAAAAAAAAAAAAAAAAAAAAAAAAAAAAAAAAAAAAAAAAAAAAAAAAAAAAAAGAAAGAAAAGAAAATATTTATAAATCTCGATTCAAATTTTTCTTGAATTTAGAATCTATAAGAAAATTGATTTTTTTCAAAGAACCAACTTTTTGATTTGTGGATTCTTTGAACTGTTTTCTTCATCTCAGTTGAATTAATTTCTGCTCTAATCTTTATGATTTCTTCCCGTCTTTGCGCTCTGGGTTTTGTTTGCTCTTCTTTTTCTAGTTGTCGGAGGTGCAACATTAGGGTGTTAATTTGTTCCCTTTCTGTTTTCCTATGTAGTCTTTGTAAAGTATACTTGTACGTATTATGAGAAACATTAAATGAATGAAATGATTGTGAGAAAGCATTCACATTGTCAAGGTTAATGGCAATATCATCTGTAACAAAATGTATTTATGGTCAAATTGGCCATGTTATTCATGCTATTTGAAAATGTTAATGCCACTAATAATTTTAATCTGAAATGTTCTACTGTTCTATTGGGGAGAGATGTAGACCATCTATTTCAATTTTCTGTGGGGTTTTATCATGGATGAGTGTTGGAATTTGTGGAAATATTTTTGTGCATGTGGTTTTATCTCTTGGTTCTATTGATGTGCTGTATTACATTTATGGATTTGTGTATGGTCAACCATCCCTGCATTTCTGGGATGCATCAAACTTGGTCATGATGTGTAATCTTCTTGATGATTTGTTTCATTCTGCTTGTTAGTATTTTATTGACATTCTTTGTATCTATATTCGTTAGCGAGATTGGCATTAGATCTCTTTTATTAGTTTGTTCTTTCTCTGGTTTTGGAATCACAGTAGTACTTACCTCTAAGAAAGAGTTTGAGAGAATTGTTTTCCTTTCAATTTTATTGATGAGTTTAAAGAAAAGTTGGCTTCAAATCTTCTCTACATTTCTCATAGAATTCTTCTGTGAATCCATCGGGACCTGGGCTTTTCTTTGTTGGGGATTTTTAATTAAATTTTCAATTTCATTTATCAACATTGGGCTATTTAAAGTTTGTATATCTTCTTGACTCAGCTTTGCAGTTTCATATATATCTAAGAAATTGTCCATTTCCTCTGTGTTTTCCAAACTGGAAAAGTAAAGGTTTTGGAAGAAGGTATTGATAAACTTCTGAATTTCTATTGTGTCTGTAATGATTTCTCCTTTTTCATTCTTTATTGAATGTATTTGGGTTTCTTTCTTCCCTTTCTTGATCAGCTTGGCTAGAGATTTGTCCATTTTATTTATTCTTCCAAAGAACCAACTCTTTTATTTGTTTATATTTTGTATTGTTTTCCTCATCTCCAATGCTTTAATTTCTACTCCAATGTTTATAATTTACTGCCATTTTTGGCTTTGGGCTTGGCTTGCTCATCTTTTTCTAGTAGGTTTAGATGCCACATAAGATCATTTATTTGTTCTATAGCCCCATATTCTCTTGGATCAGAAAACTTGTGGCTCCACTTATGTACAGGATGTCACAGCAGAGATTGTCTTATGTCCTGAATCCTCATTGACCTTGAATGGCTATGGACAAAATATTGGCTATCCTTTTAGCACATCGATCCGTCTAATTTTTAGTCTTCCAACTTTAATTGTTAAACATCCAGAAGAGAAGCTTAATGATATTATTACTCTGTAACAGAAGCCGTGAAACTTAACATCATTATCTGTCTGAATATCAAACACCTTAGACAAAAAAAAATGGATCTGCCATTTTCCTGCAATCATGGATATTCTAAAATTTAAATTCATACATAATGATAAAAAGCAATTACTTATTTTTTACACGGAAATTTAGAAATCAAACCATATAAACATTGTAGCATGACAATCCTGTGACTGTTTTTCTTGTTTCTCATTTATTTTATTACATATTTTTACAAATATTGGCAATGTATAGTGCATAGTAAGGAGATTCACCTAGACAGAAAAAATTGTCACAGGCTTTCACAGAGACCAAATTGGTCAAGTAATGGCCGTGGCTCACCCAGATGGCTGACACTGACAAAACATTTACAAGGTGCTGTGCATGGTTCAAATGTAAATCCGGAAGGGGACCTGAATGACATTGCGAGGTAGCAAAAGTTACATTTTTAGTTATATGTATTTTGATTTACCTTGGTCTTAACCATCCAGAAGAAAAATAAAACCACAAGATATTAAAAGTAAAGCCATAGTAATACTCCAAGTGTAAAAGGCTCAAGTCAACAACTTCTGAAAATGGCCAGTTGTGCTGATAACCCACGCCCATTATGGACTATTAGATATTAAGATATTTTGCTGAATTCAAGTACCTACAGTCTTTTGTATGCCATCAAGTATGAGCAGGTCCTTTAATTGTTTCTCTAAATACAGGTTCTCTAACTGCATTGGAACACCCATCTCTGACACTCAAAACAAAAAAAAAAGTGGATATAAACAAAGGACAGTTTTGTTATGCAAGATAGGCTAGATATACATCTGGTTTCTCTTAGTTTATTCATTGACAAGAAAGGTTTGTACTAATATTGTTTCAAACAAGATATCATGGCTTCATCTTGTCCTCTAAATAGCTACTACAAAAGAACAGTATGTGATGTATCAATTATGCTAAATGTCCTATTGTCATTTTTTGAAACTGTTTCATTGTTATTTTATTTTTTCTTATTAAAATCAATTAAAATAATTTTTTAAAAAATCATTTAGTTGGGCTTTATCTGTTCTCCCAATGTGTAAATTTACCACTATAAACTTTCCTCGTAAGACACCGATCATTGCATCTCACAAGTTTTGATTGTCAATATTTTTTAATTTCCTGTTTAATTTCATCTGTGACCCACTTGTTGTTTAGGATGATGTTATTAAATTTCCATGTGTTGATTTTTTTTGGTTTCTTTTGCAATAATTTCCAATTAATTGCACTGTGATCAGATAGCATGCATAGGACATTTTCAATTGCTTTACATTTACTTATGAGTGCTCTGTGTGCTATTATATGGTCCATTTTGGAGAACGTCCCGTGTGCAGATAAATAACTGCCACCTAAACAAATTTTGAACTTCTGCCTCCTAGAACTCTTTCAATATATTCCATGGTGAGTTTCCCTGTGAAGAGAGAATGTCATGGAAAAGTGTCATATATACAAAGAAAATGAACCATTTCAATACATGAACAATTATGAATGTCCTAGGATTTTCATCTCACAAAAACTCGATACTTAAAAGCTGAGTGTACTGGGAATCCATCATATATTGACCAATTCATGAGAAATACACTAAAAACCATTAGAGTATTTCTACAATACTTACATAATGATTTCCTTTGAGAGAATGTTCTCATTGATGGACATGAACAATAGAATTTTACAAAAGCTACACTTTGAAAATTTAAACAGTATTGATCCCAGCATCTAAGCACCTTGATGGGATTTCAGTTACTTTATGATCGACTATGGTAATCATAGTCTGAAAATGGAAGGGAGAAATGATGCTACGTATAAGTTTATAAGTGGAATTTGAAAAGAGTAGATTTACCTGTAACATAATATAATAAAAATAAAAAGTGTGAAATGCATGTCCCCAATTAAGGATTTTATACAATCAGTACATCTTTAAGGAAATAAGATATGAAACTGCTGCATTTCATCCTGTCATACAAGCTGGAGGGGAAAAAAAGAAAAGGGTCCGGGAGATAGCTCAGTAGAATAATGGCTTCTCTGGTAAGCTCAAGGGCCTGTGTTCAATCCCCAGTTCTGCCAAAAAAAATCAGGAGGGTAAGCCATTGTTATAGATAGACCATAACCATGGGTAAGGTCAAGGACAGGATAATTATGGATAGAGAATTGGGAAACAAACTTATCAAGAAAAATTAGAAGTGTTCTCCAGGATGTATTTGAAGAAGAAAAACCCTGAGTTAAAAGAACATGATAGAGAAAAATACTAAGTCATAATAAATGATTTATTTAAAAGGAAGTCAAGAGTGTGTCACTATTGTTTGTTCTTTAACATTGATAAAACTCCTATAAATCACTGAAATTGTAATACAAAGAGCTTATCTCACAGAAGTTATATTAATTAAACTTATAATTTCATAATCAGTGGACTAATCAATCTAACTTCCCAATGCTTTATATACTCCCATAATGCAACTATATAAAAAAATCTTAATAGTGCATGTTGGCACATGCCTATAATCTGAGCACTCAGAAGAATGAAGCAGAAGGAGTATTACTGCAAGCTTTAAGTAGTCTTTACAGCAAAGAGTGGTCAAGGCCGTTCTGAATTACATAATGAGATCCTGTCTCATTATGTATTATCTTCCATATTAATATCATTATGTATTATCTTATTTATTAAATCTGTATTATCTTCTGAATGGCAGAAGACAGAGGGAGGGTTGGAGGAGGGTCAGACAGACAGAGAGACAGAGACAGAGAGAGACAGAGACAGAGACAGAGATAAACTGACTCCACTGTGATTTTTTTTATGGTACCAGGGATTGAACTCAGGACCCGTCACTTGCCAGGCAAACACTTATTCTACTGAGCTATCTCCCTGGCCCTGTACTGTGATTTGGATGTGGGTTGGCCCTCAAGAATTGAGGAGTTGGAAGGTTGCTCCTCAGTATGTCAGTGTAATAGTGACCATTTGGGAGGACTTTCAAGATGTGTTACAGTTCTTGTTATATAGGTTTTGCTTTATCTCGGTCTTAACCATCCAGCAGAAAAGTATAAAATGAGAAATATAAAGTAAAACCATAATAATATGCTGAGCTGTAAATGGCTGTAGTCAACAACTTACGTGGATAACCACTACTATTGTGGACTGCTTCACTGTGTTGGAGTGTTTTGCTGAATTTAAACACCTATAATAATTGACTGTCAATAGAATACCCATCTCTGACAGGACTAAAAAAAAAGGGGCTACAAAGGAAGGACCATTTATTATTTGTATATACAGAATAGTTAGGATAAGTATACAGCTACTTTCATGTAATTCTATGAGAAGAAAGATTTGCCCTAATGGGATATCCTGTCTGATTTCTGTATTGTGGATAACAACTAGGAAGATAAGAAGGTAGAAAGTATTAATTATTGAAAATGTACTATAAATCAGCTTTACAAAAAAGAAAAAAAAATAGGTATACAGCTACATTCTCTTGATTCAATGAATAGAGGGATCTGCTCTAATAGTGTTTGTAAATAGAATATCATGTCTGCACCTTGTATAACAAATAACCACTAAGAAAACAATATGCAATGTATTAGTTATTGAATCCATTCAACTAATTTGATGTGAAACTGTCTCATTGCTATTTGTTGTGCATCCTAGTGCAAATCTCCTGCCTTCAGGAGAAATTAATATAGGTCTCAGGGGATCCTGAATTCATTCTACTGAAATAATTATTATATAAAAAAAGAATGAGTCTTAGACTCTGGCTTTTCACCTTGCTATCAGTTATTCGCACAATCACTTTCACCATGCTCTATGAGATCTTCACCTAAGCTGAGCCTTTTCTTACATCATGCCTTTAAGCCTCCAGAGAGGCTTTTCAGAAGTATCCAGCCTCAGACACTTCACTACAGTGGCAGAAATTAGATAATAAAGCCCTCAAATCATAATAGATTGACTTCTATATTTTGATTTTTTGATAATTTAAAAGTGATTCACATTCACTAGAATTACACTGAATTTTGAATTTTTGTCTTTTATTGGGCTACAGATACTGAATACAATATGCTGTCATAAGTCTAGGCAGCCTCAGCAAGTCATAGGTCCTACTCAGTGGCACAAACACAAAGGAGATGACAAGTATTCTAGTATACTATGTTACAAAATTATGAGGTTAAGTAGAATACATATATTTAATGTATTTTCAACATATGATGTTTCAAATTGTGAAGGGGTTGTTAGGTTAAAACCCATTTTTCAATCAAGGAGAATCATTCTATATGCAAACAAATATCCACATCTATCTGTCTGTCTGTCTATCAGCCTACCTATATATCCTGCGTAAATGGCAAATGAGTTGTTGAAAGAATATTTTGCATTTTCTTTTTTCTTTTTGGTATTTTAGGAAGGGTATATAGCGTGTTTAGGGTCTCACTACTAGATCGGACTCGTAGTGACCTGCCTGTTTACAACCTCCCAAGAGCTGAGATTGCAGGCTTGTGCCGTCACACCCAGTCTCAATTGCCATCTCAGCATGCCCCAGGAGCAGAGCCTGCACAGCAGGCCTGGGGATTGAACCCCTGGCACGCACACCTGCTTGTAGTCACTTTAATCTGCTGAACTATTTAGCCAGTCCTTTGTATTTTGCTTCTTAAGGTTAACATGGATTATACTTAACACTTATGTATAACTATCTCCATCTGACATACAATCCTATACTTTGTTTTCATAAATTATGACAATTAGAAGCCTCACCAGAGGCTATGCAGCAGCAGTCATAGGGTATTTATCTATCCTAGATTCTATTTTACTATGTAATATGCTTGAAAGGACAAATACAGTACTGCAAGTATTGAAATCTTCATCTTGGATAGCCATTTAAACTATTCTAAATGGTTTGGACTGTGAATGGATTACTTACTGAAGCATTTGGCCGCCGAAGAGTTCATAACAGATTGTAAAAGAGCTCCTAGCTTCAGTTTCTGCTCAAAAACAAATTGGAAAGAAATTTTAACTCAATTACATTTCAGAATGCCATCATGGATTATTTAAAGTCCCACTAAACCTGAAGACCTTCTGAATATGACTCCTTGAATAGCACAAAAATTGATTATTATTCCTATCATATATTCTTCGTGGCATGGGAATAACAGCTGGGAAGATCAATTAAGTAGTGAAATAACTATTCATTCCTGAAACACACGTATTTATTGGGTATTAATTTACATTCGAGGGTGTGCTTTTCAAAAATAATATTTTGAGGACTTTAAATTAATAAAGATAACATGTAAATTACACAAGAAAATTCAAATTACAAAAAACAGCCCGAGTTAACACATGAGAGCTAAGACAACTTTTTCTAGATGAAAGTGTGCTAATTAGGCTGCAACGTTGATTCAAATTGACATGTTGAATTTTAAGCTGAAGTGTACACAAGGAATTAATGTATCACTTGGTTCATGTTATATCTTACTTCCAAAATGGTATTACATCTATCTTTAAATCTAATAAATATAATTAGGAAACATATGAGATAAATTAGAGAAATCTCATAATAAACTTGATATGAAACTAAGCTTTATCTAAACCCGTATTTAACAGAACAAGGTAGAGAGGCTTGGCTATCAAAGATATTTAAGAAGCTTGTTTTTCTCCAATTGTACAAATTATAAAATTTTCACTGTATTTGAAGTTAACATTTTCAAACTCTGATTGCAAAGCAAATGCAAATGGTAACTAGGATTTCAAAATAGTCAAAGAACCTTATCTGTCACTCTATGTTAAATGGTTTTGTAGAATTATTGAGGATTTGTCTCCATGTTATAGCTTTCTATATTTACATTTACAATGCAATAACCCTTGTTCCAAACCCCTTCACTGAGAGTAACAAAAATTAAATTACAACAATTTTCTTAGATTTTTATTTTCAATTCAGATAATCACTCTCAGTCCATTTTTTAAATTCAGAAAATAATGCAGTTCCTAAAACCTGAAAATAAAAACATTAAAGTACTTCACTTTTTTCTGAGAAATTATGCTAAAAACTCATTAAAGTATCAGAAAGGATTTTTCTACTTAGGAGGAGGTTGAAGCAAAGCAATTGTTTTGTTGAAAGAATTAATTATGGTGGAACTTCAAAACAATTCTTTTCATGTAACACACCTGCTAAGGCCATAAGAATTTTAATTCATTTTCCAACTAAATTGGCATCTTCTTTATTTAAGTCCATCATATGATGTCCACTCCTTCGCCTTTTGTGTACACACACATCATTTTGATGCTATGTGCATTTTTTCACCCATCTAATAGATGAGGATTATGTCTTCTATTTACAAACAGGCAATGCATGCATTCTACAATGCAATGCTTACTTAAGGATCCTCTGTACTTTTCCATGTGATATGCACAAAGTAGATATTCAAATGTTTACACTTAATAACCTAACATAAAATAAACATTCAGTACAAATTTCTGGCTGACCAGTGTTTTTATTCTAATTTCTATTCTAAGTACCACTTTGGAGAACTATTTTTCAAATCAAAGTCATTTATTTGGTATCATTCATCATGTTTGAATAATGGAAAATAGAATGGCATGTTAATTTATTTTGAAATATGCCTCTCAGCGTATCACATTTAAGCATCTCTCCAAAATGTTTACTGCTGACCCTAGTGCCAGCACAATTTTTAGTGAAACTTTCTTGTCTAAATTCACTGAATACTTTCTTTTTCAAACCTTATCATTTTTTGAATTTTCCTATGAGCCAAATCCATTTAACTTCATGTGTGGATGGACAATAAGTGAATAGGAGTTGTACATCCAAAAAGTTCATGTCCTGTATGACGTGGGTTTAATATGATAAATGAGTCCCTGGGAGAAAGATAAAGTTCCAATATAGCAAAGGACACTTTTTCTCAGCACTGAGGATTAAACTCAGGACCTTGTGCTTGGGAGGTAGGCACTTATGACACTGAGATATTTCCCAGCCCTACAAAAGGGCACTTTTAATTTATAGAGAATGTGCCTTCAAATAGGTTAAATCATGAGACTCTTACCTGAAATAATTTAGTATTGGTGTACAAACTATTAGTAGGTAAATGTAACATTCTGAATAAATAACTTAGTTGAAAGTATTTCTGAGCAAAATAAGTCATGCCTAATAGAATTTCACAAAGTCATAATAAAATGCTGTCTATTTACTTCTAAGATAGTCTCTCCTTTGAAATTGGTATCATCAATCTCTGACAGCAGTGCCAGCAGTCACATTCCCATCAGAATATGAAGTACCTTATATGTTAGTTGGGCACACAAACACTGTAGTGATTCTACCAGTTAATGCCCCTTCAATTGATTCTAAAGTGTGTTCTATCCTAATATTCAGATGCATGCCTTACCAAGTATTGTACTTCTCACAGAAACTGTCACTTCTCTCAGAAAGCCATAGTCAGTGCTCTATTGATGCCTCAGCAGGCTGTTTATATCACTGAAAGCACTGAAAGGTTCAACTTCACAGCTTCCACAGTTTCCCTCAGATCACCCTGTGCAGCTTATGTGATGGATAGGCATCCTAAAATGGTAAGGTGATGCAGGGATTTTATTCATGTTTTTCTTTTCCTTGTTTAAAGATAGTACAAAATACTGAATCAGAACAGTCATGTTACAGATTTATGAGATATTGAAAATAGATAGGTTCAGAAAACCAGCCTTTATCACCAAGGCATGTATAGAATACAAATGCCCACATCCTCAGAATTTGCCAGATTAACTTCTGAGGCAAATGAACTTCCAATGAGCTTTGTTCCCAGACAGATCTCAGGTGTCACGGGATCTATTAATAGTCAGCCTACTGAAAAACACCTGGTAATCAGCCCGCTGTAGGATAAGGTGCAGAAACTACACATGAATCTTTCCATATGCATTTCAATTATACTGCTAAAAGGCATCTCCTTTTGTGTTTCCACATTTTCCTAATTATTTAATTGCCTCAGCAATTATCATTTGTCAGTTCGGAAATTAAAGGGAAACAATGATAAATACCAGACTCTGAGTATTTATTATTGGCACTAATAACTTTTTGCTTGTTTCCAAAACTTGAATGGCAATATTTTACTTGGAGTGAGGGATTATTTTTAATTGAAATAGTAACTGAATATCTTCTGTGTCCCTGATATGAGATTTGTCATACAGAGGAAAATGTGTACCTTAAAATGTAAAATAGTGCATAAGAACCATCTCCATTGGGTTATCATTAAGAAAATTTCAAGAATAACTTTTGCATCCTAGAAAATATAACAACCTGTGTACACTATGATGATAATATTTTTAACATGAAGGAGCTGAGGATACAAGGAAATGTAAATGAATTTAGGTCAGGAAAATACAAGCTCTTTACAGACAAGAGGAAGCACATGCACACTTTTTTCCTCAAGAAAAATAGGAGGAATATTCCATTATATACAAATACCACATCTTTTTCAACCATTCCTCATGTGATGGACATCCTGGTTGTTTCCAAGATTTTTCTATCACACATTGCGCTGCTATAAACATAGGTACACATATATCACTATGATACAATGTTTTCAGATCCTTTGGGAAAATTCCCAGTAGGGGCATAGCCGGCTTGAATGGGATTTCTAGTCCTCCTCTTTTGAGGAGTCTCCACACTGATCTCCACAATGGATGCACCAGTGTACATTCCCACCAGCAGTGGAGAAGTGTTCCCTTTTCTCCACAATCTCTCCAACATCTGTTGTTGGTTGATTTCCTTATGATAGGCATTCTTTCTGGAATGAGATGGGATCTCAGTATTGTTTTTATTTGCATTACACGAATGGCTAGCGATGTGGAGCATCTTTTCATATATTTATTTGCTTATTTAATTTCGTCCTCTGAGAAGTGTGTATTCATCTCAGATGCCGATTTCTGAACTGGGTCTTTAAATTTGAGGGTCCTGTTATGTCTTAGTTCTTTATATATTCTACACAGTATTCCGCTGTCTGATTGCTTATTACTTAGGATTTTTTCAAAGTTTGTGGGTTGTCTTTTCACTCTGTTGACAATTTCTTTTGACATGCAGAAGCTCCTTAAGAAGAGTTGATCCCAGTTGTTGATTCTTTCAAGAGCTTCCCATGGGAATATATGTTTGTTCATGAACTCTTTACCTACCCCTATGTCTTCAAGAGTTCCTCCTACTTTCTCTTCCAGGAGATTGAGTGTTTCTGTTTTAATGTTTAGATCTTTCATCCATTTTGACTTTAGCTTAGTGCATGTTGATAGAGCTGGGTCAAGTTTTAGTTTTTGGCATGTAGAAAGCCATGTTTTTTAGCACCATTTGTTAAAGAGGCTATCTTTCTTCCAGTGAGCTTGTGTAGCCCCTTTGTCAAAGGTAAAGTGGCTGAGTGTTTTCGTAGATGCCTCTGTGTCTTCTAATCTATTCCACTGATCCTCAGGTCTACTTTGTTGCCAATACCATGTTGATTTTATCACAGTCTCTTTGTAGTACAATTTGAAATCAGGAATTGTGATGCCTCCTGCCTTGTCTTTATTGGCCAAGATTGCCTTTGCTATTCTCGGTCATTTGTGGTTCCAAATAAATTTTAGGATTGATTTTTCTATATCTGGGAGGTATGTTGGTGGCAGTTTGATAGGGATTGCATTAAATCTGTACAGTAATTTTGGGAGTATGGTCATCTTCACGATGTTGGTTCTTCCTATCCAGGAGCATGGAACATCCTTCCATTTTCTGAAATCCTCTATAATCTCTTTTATTAGGGTGTTGTAATTTTCTGGGAAAAGATCTTTGACTTCCTTGGTTAAGTGAATCCCA
>PVKA01040915.1:0-18430 GCA_004027165.1 Ctenomys sociabilis | reverse complement strand
TTCCTTTATCTATCAAGAGGCACCCACTGCCCCCTTTCTGAAAAAGAAGTTCTCCAAACAGCACTTCGTATAGCACACAAATTTATAATCCATGTGTCCACAGTGCCTGGAGACTTTATGCAAACTTGTGGGTTAGGAATGCAGCGTGGGGGCACAGTGTGGGTGCTGGGTGCCAAGTCTGACTCAGACAACTCCGGGTTCGTTTCTGGGTCTGGCGCTGGTCTCTGAGCGACTTGAACAAATCCTGTAACTTCCCCAAGTCTGCTTCTCTTTGGCAGGACTGGAGGGTGTCGTCTGCTCCTTCCCAGGGCTGAAGGCTCAAGCACCGGGGAGGGGCTGCGGCTCCACGCTCAGGGGCGGGTGATGGTCCCAGCCCACAGGGGGGTCAGTGTCTAACTCATCAACATCATATCCACAAAGTATGTGATCAGCCAAGCTAGGTGCCGGCCACCACGCAAAGTGGAGGCATGTGAGGAAGAAGCAAGGCTGGGGTAGCAAGCCGGGATCACAGCTTTGCTCCTTTTTCTTTATTAGCAACTTGAGTTTATTCCCCCTTTCCTTTTTAAAAATATATTTTGTATAGGGTCTACAGGGTCTCAACTACACAGATCAGACTTGCGGTGAGCCTCCTGTTCCCAGACTCCCAAGTGCTGGGGTTACAGATGTGTCCCACTACCCGGGCCTGGCTCCGCCCAGCGTGGCAGGCCAGAGACTGAACCCAGGACCCGCTTAGTCCGCTGAGCTGGCCAGCACCTCTTTCGTTTGAGACTTTCACCTCTCGTTTTCTTCCTCTTCTCTGTTGTCTCCTATGTTCTCTTGTCCCCTAGATCAGTTTGAAATCTAAAGAGGGAGGGTCTCCCAGGAGCTCAGATGAAAGAACTAGTGCTCACTTTGAGGATGGCTCTTGAAAGCCACTGGAAGCAGCTGTAGCAGCTGAGTCCCAGCTACTAGGGAGGCTGAGGCAGAGAGATTGCTTGAAACCTGGGCTTTGAGGACAGCATGAGCAACATAATGAGACATATGTAAGAGGAAAAAAGGCAAGAGAAAGAGACAGATAGACAGACACAGAGACAGACACAGAGAGATGGAGAGGGGGAGACAGAGACAGAGACACACTCAGAGAGGAGACAGATGGGAGAGAGGAGAGAGACAGAGATGTGGGAGAGACAGAGGAGAGACAGACGGGGAGAGAAACAGAGAGAGAGAGAGAGAGACAGGAGGGGGAGACAAGAGAGGAGAGAGAAGAGAGACAGAGGAGAGGGACACAGATAGGAGAGGACACAAAGAGATAGACAGAAAGAGACAGAGACAGAAAAGGGAGACACAGAGAGACAGAGAGAAGCAAATAGAGAAAGGGGGAAGAGTGAGAGAAGAGAGAGGAGAGAAAGCAGAGAGAGAGAGCACGCACTCGATGCGAATCTCATGCCTCTTGCCCCTTGGCATTGTGCCTCCTTTTGCCCCCTCCCTCTGGGGAGTCATGTTTTCCAGGGCCTGCGCTGGGCAGCGGGAAGACGGCTGGTCCTTAGCTCCTGCAGGGGAGTTGGGTCTACTGAGTGCATCTCTGGACTCAGAGATGCACTTAGCAGGGGTCTCTTATGTAGAAGGCACCACTGCCTCCGTGTTGATGGGGAGACTGAGCACTAAAGCGCGAGGCTGAATCTTGATTTTCCTGGAGGTATAATCTTGGGTCCTGAGGTTCCCTGGGACTCAGAAGCCTTATGTAATACGGATAATGCATGATAAATGTAATAATATAGCCACGACACTTGGTAAAGACAATAATACCTACCTCAGGAGGGAGGTGAAAGACTACAAAACACTTTTGCAAAATTGCTCTGTGAACCATCAAGGACTTTACAACTACGGGGTTATGTGGGAAATTCCAAAGTCTAAATATGTAATTTAAAAAATTTCTCTAAATGGTAGAAGAAAGCCCCTTTGCAAGTAAGAATGTACAGAGTGGTGCTTTCCAGGTAAGCAGGAGATTACAGTGTGTGTCACAGGAATGAGGCCAAGAGGTTCTCTCTCTCTCTGCTCCCTCCCTCCCTCCCTCCTTCCTTCCCTCCCTCCTTCCTTCCCGCCCTCCAGCCCTCCCTCTCCCCCTACTATAAATTACAGCCAGGACAACCCGAGCCCAAGTGAACAAGCGGGATGGGCATACAGAGCGACACAGCTGAGGGGCTAAGCCAGTCATGGGAACCTGTCAGAGTCAAGCACCCAAACTGCAACCTCAAACCCACTTCTTTATCGCAAAACACCAACTGTGAAATTGAGCTGAAAATTGAAGTTTAGAAAAAAGTGACTCACACATCAGCAACTTTTGTCTTACAAACAAAAAGCAGCATGCCATTGGCTCACCAGCAAGGAGTGTTCAGTTGGCAAAGGCATTTTCTGAAGGCATAGAGGTCTGGCAGTGAGGGGATAGGGGCTAAACACCGGCAGGTGGCCTTTGGTCCAACAGGTTTGGGGCAAATGCTTATCTTTCAAGTTTTAACTTGAGATTTTAAGATCATTTAATGAATAACAAGAGAAGTGGCATTGAGGAGGGCAGAAGCGCGTGACACTGGCCCTTGCTGGGGCTCTGGCTCTGGGACCAGCCTTGGTGTCAGCCCCTGGGCCTCGGGGCCTCCCTGCCCCGGCCCAGCCTGCGGCCTCTCTCCCTGCTGCGGTCTACTCTGCTGCACTCTGCTCCAGCGCTCAGCCCCCCCCCCCCCAAGGGCAGGCCCACCTAGGAGTCTGTGAGACTCCTAGGTAAGGAGCCCCCAGAGGAGCGGCTGTTGTCTGCGGAAGCGGGGTGACCCGGCCCTGGGAGCTCCTGGCTGAGCACCCCGGCATGTGCTTGGCTGCTGCAGCACAGCTTCAGGAGAGGTGCTCTGATAAGGAAGAGTTTTGGTTGTGGAGGCTGGAATGCAGACTTTAGGCTCGCAGGCTGCTTCTTCCCAAGGCGGAGGGGTGTGGCATGGGGGAGAGGAGTGGAGGGACCAGAACCTTCCACACAGCCTCCATGCACGCCCCTGGGGGTGGGGTGGGGTGGGGGTGTCTTGCTGCCAGGTCCCTGCGTGCGAAGCAGGGGCCCAACCACGGCTGCCCCAGCCCTCTGTAGTTTTTATTTTGAGGAAAGGTCTCACGAGGCACGTCAGGCTGGCCTCCAGATTTTGGTCTTCATCCTCAGCCTCCTGAGCAGCTGGGTTACCGTGCGTGCCTCCGCGCCTCGCTCAGACATAGACACAGAGTTTTTAAAAGACATAGGCCCACCCCAAGAACCATGCACTGTATTTAATCAATTTTTAATCTACAGTTATAAAACATCATCACCAGAAAAGGCTTCAGCCTGATGCCCTCCCTATCTCAACAGCTGAGGGAACTGAGGTATAGCGACAGTAAGACCCTCAGACGGCCAGGGGCTCGCGGGATCGACTTGGATCCAGCGTACACCGCTTCTTCCCGCTGTGTGCACTTCCAAACAAGCGCCGGAAGGACCGGACGTTGCTAACGCAGCGTTGGTATATGTCCTTCTAGAGAGCAGTTGCAAGTTCCAGAGCCAGAGAGCCCCTAGCCTGATGGGTAGCAAAAGGGAGCCTGCAGCTAATGGGACAGTCAGAAGGCCATGGGGAAGGCAGATGGTCTGAGGGAGCCCCGGGCTACGTGCGAGTTGTGAGGTCCTGCCCCTTGTTCCTCTCCGCTCCTGCCTCGGGGAAACCCCAGGGTTTTGCACTTAGCGGTGCAGACAGTTCCTTCCCCCTTTATGGAATTTTCCTTAGCCGGTATCTGTCGGGTGCAGGGACTTCTTACGACAATGATCAAGGGCGATTAACAAGTCATCTTTTGAATATGTATTCTACTTCTAATTGTGCAAAATGCACAATTCACTCTATGAAGATGCAAAATTGAAACTACAAGTAAAAGAACAGCAGAGTAGAGAAATATTTGTGTTCACGTAAGTGTTCATTTAAACGCAAGAGAAAATCATCAAGCTTTTTAATACCCACAAGGGGAAAGATTTCAAAAGGGAAACACAAATCATTAAAAGTATAAGGGAAAGCATTACTAGCAGCTAAAGAAATTCCTTTTCAGCGCAGTGTGGTTTCAGACCAATTAAATTGGCCCGCATAAAGCAGAGGAAATGTTCACCAGTCCCCAGCTGCCCAGTAGTCTTGAATACTAGCTCCCTCTGTGGAGCAGGGAAGGGGGTGGCTGCTACCCAGGGCCTTCAGGAAGCAGTGTGCGCAGACCTAGTTTGCC
Organism: Ctenomys sociabilis; assembly: GCA_004027165.1. Lineage (NCBI taxonomy): Eukaryota > Metazoa > Chordata > Mammalia > Rodentia > Ctenomyidae > Ctenomys > Ctenomys sociabilis. Next base: position 14,188 of record PVKA01040915.1, on the reverse strand, counting down.
TAAGGCCCCAGCTGGCCAAAGGCTGGGCGGACTCAGGACCTGGGGGGCCCAGGAGCGGGGGTGGGCAGCTCAGTTCCTGAGTCTGCACAGTCCTCAGTCTCCTGGGGTGTTGAACAAGCAGCGTCTGTGTAGCAATAACTGCACAAAGAGGGCTACATTTGCCTGTCAGTGACTCAGGAATGCACAAAGGGCGCTCAGGGCTGCCCGGTTCTGGGACAGCTGACTTCTGTTAAAGGGAGCCACTCTGGTCCTGAGGAAGCCTCACATGGAGAACAACACACCGAGGTGCTGCCTCTGCCTGTCCCCTGCAAAAACCCGCAGAGAACGGTGATTGCCACAGGTCATTGCCACAGCCTGGTAGCCAGAGGTGGGCCTGTAAGAGCAGAGGAGTGGGGCATGGCGTTTCCATGCTGTGGGCAGGGCAGTAGGGTCACAAATCCGAGGCCAGTTTGGGCAACGAAGCAAGACCTGGACTCAAAATAAGATAAGACAGGCTGGGGATGGAACCGGGTGCTTCCTAGATTCCATCGCCAGCATAAAGGACAAAATGAAAACAACATGTGGCCTCCCGGATCCTAATGAAAGCAACCAACGTTTTCATAGGTTCAAACACACTGGTCTAATTAGATTTACTCTGAATCCTGATAATTCTCAATATAATAGATAATAAATCAAAATGAATTTGAGGGCCAGGAAGTTGAAAGAGAAAGATGGAAGTCAGACTCTCCGCCCTCTAAACCTGTGTCTGCTGCAGCTACCCCTCTTTCCCTGAAAGTAGCACCTAGCTGGAAAGTGCTCAACCCTGAGCACTAGAGGCCAGACAGCCCTCCTGTCAGCCTCCCTGGCCTCCCAGCGCTTGCTTGGTGGCTGTCACTGTGGCCTCTGAATGACTGAGATGGGTCTACTTTGAATTAGGGCATAAGTGCTGAGTACTCACTGGACTTTGAAGCTTTGGAATAAAGGATGAAAATCTCCTGAAGGCTTTAGGCTACTTGTATATGGACATAATATTTTAGATATTAAATACTTTACTATTAAATATAACATGTATTAGTTACTTCTTATTTTATTTTATTTATTTATTTTTTTTTTGCCTATTTCTTTTTAACAAGTGGCCAAGGCTGGGGAGATGGCTCAGCAGAATAAGTGCTTCCCTGGCAAGCACAGTGGCCTGAATCTGATCTGGTTCTGCAACAAAACAAAACAAAACAAAACAAAACAAAACAAAACAAAACCAAAACACAAGTGGCCAGCTGTGAAAGCCCGGGTGCCTCTGTGGCACAGTGTGGCACAAGGCAGCACGGAGAAGCCTTCCTACCTGTGCTACATAAATGACAGTGTCCTTGTTTTTTTTTTTTTTTTAATTTTTTATTTCAGCAAGTGTTATCTTCACTAAAGTAAAAAATCTTAAATTTATTTTGTTTTAGGAAAACGGCTTCGTAAGGAAGTTTGAGCCCAAATCCAGCTGGCTGACTTTTGCAGGAGTGATGGGTCAGATCTGTGCGGTGCTGTCTCTCCTGAAGCAGTTCTACTGACCAGAGAGGACATTAACCAGGAAAGAGAAGCAGCTGCACAGGCTCCTTCTTCCTCAACAAAACCAGGCCCTGCTAATGTTACCTCACCTTGCAAAATCATGGAATTCTGTCCCTATTTTAATGAATAAATTGTCTCTGTATGAGGTATGTGTATGGATTTGAAATCTGCCTGGAACTTCAGCGGAGGACAGGGCGTGCACAGGAGCCCAGCAGGTGCTGGGGGGAGGGCTGGAGACCCAGAGGCAGCGAGAGGCCTGTGCTTTCCCAGCACGCCACAGATGCTGAGCAACAGCAGGCCGGAGGGCTCGGCGGAGGCCTGCGGCCACAGCTCTTGGGCTGGGCCCTGAGCGTCCTGTCCCAGGTGCCCAGAGTTTCGTGCCAATGCCTTCTGCACGCTGCGTTCTTTGCCTGCTGTTTGGGCCCGATGGACACAGCACCCAGCTCTGCAGTGTTGGGGCTCAGAAAATGACACCCCAGATTCAAGGTCTCAGAGGCAACGTTTCTGTCTGACCTGTCCTGCCCTCCTGCACCTCTTTCTCTCACCAGGTGAGGCACAGAAACTAGCAGTCCTCTTCCCCAAGGCCGGTGATAGATACCAGGCCTCCCCTGCCGCAGAGCCACACAGAAAGCCGAGGAGGAGCGTTCTAACCTTCCTCCACCTTTGGTGTGAGAGTTGGCTATAAAGAAACTCTCTGGCTTGGCCTATCTGACTGGAAGGGTTAGACCCCCGGGCCTGGAAGGGTCTTGGGGGACCCCAGAAGGACGGGAAGCCCACAGAGAGGCTGCAGCCTGTCAGGTGCAGCTGTTCTGCTCAGCTGAGATGCAATCATGGAGTAGCGAGGCTCCCTCCACTGGCCATTTGGGCTTTGGGTTCCTGTGGCTCCGGCCCCTGCGTGGCTTCGCACCCCATCTGGCCTTGGAAGGGGATTTCAGGTGGTAGCAGCCGTCCCACTCAGTGTGGCTCCTGACAGTGGGAAGGGAGGGGGCTGAGGCGGCAGGAAGGGTCTGCAGCCAAGGAAGCTTTGGCTCGTTCTGAAACTGCAGCTGCCAGGTCACTGCTCTGGGTGGGCTGGGGTGGGGGCATCCATGGGAGGAGCAGGGCGAGAATGCACATTTTGCTCGCACCTCCTCCTCCAAGGGCCTCGCCTGCTCCTGGCTGCTTTTGGTGCTAGCTCACTTTCTCAGAGCTGCATGACTGACGGGGGTGGCCAGTTACGGGCAGATACAACAGGAAGGACGAGACCATTACCTGCAATGTGTTTACACAAGAAACCACAAAATCTGAGTTTACCCCTGGTCACCTCTTCAGCCACATGATGTTGGGAAACTGACTTCTGGTTTGGTGTGTAACTTGGTCTTGAAGCTGGACCTGGTACAACCACTATGGAAATCAGTGTGAAGATTTCTTTAGAAAACCATATTTAGAAGTTCCATGCAAGCCAGCTCTTCCCTTCCGGGTATTTTTCCAGAAGAATTGGAAACATACTGCAGCCGAATATGTGCACCCATGTTTACAGCCATGCAATTTGTCACAGCTAAATGTTGGAGACAACCCGAATGGTCATCAACTGAGGAATGGATAAAAAAAGATGTGATATTCATATACAATGGAATATTACTGAGTTGTGAAGAAAGATAAACTCAAGGCTTTTGTAGAGAAATGGATACAACTAGAGAACATACTCATAGGTGAAATAAACAAGACTCGTGTGTGTAAACACCGTATTGTCTCCTTAGTATAAGAGCCTGGAAGAATAAATAAAACTCTGAAAGATACAATAGATATTGTGAAGGGACAGAAACTGCTCAAAAGAAAAGAACAACTGGGAGGAGAAAAAACAAAGAAAGAAGGGGAAAATATACATACACAAAACAGCTGAGAAAATTAAACTGCTAGTTTTATTGGTTGTTTGAAAGGAACAGTTACTGATCAACGCTTCTGACCCCCTTAGCAGGCATCTACTCTGAAGACAACATGTGCAGCACAACGACCATGCTGAATTCATGTCATCTTGTTTTTTGAAATTCTGTATCGTTTCTAATTTTTAAAAATTATTTTTCTCTCTTTAAAATAAAAAATAGAAAACAACTCTGTATATATGATAATTAAGATCATTATACTATTAATTTCTCTTAGTTCATTGAAAAGGAAGGTTTGTGCTAACATTGTTTGATCAATTAAATATCTTTTTACCTACAAGTACTAATTTAAAATAACAATTTTCAATGTATTAGCCATTGTTATTCTCCGATTATCTTGTTTTGAAATTTTGTTTTTCTCTTTAAAATAAAAATTTAAAGTATCAACAGACAAAAAAATTCTGACAGAGAATACCAAATTATATTAATAAAACTATAAAGACAATAAGGCTATAGAAAACAAAACCCTCACTAAAAAACAGGCCATGGAACGGGAGACAGTACAGGCCCCTTAGTCCCTGATGAAGTTCTCTCCAAGTTCACATCACATCTTGGAGATGTGAACTTGCGTACAGCTGAATGACAAAATGATCTTCTCCCTAAGTTTTATTTTTATTTTTTTTGGATTGAACTCAGGTCTTTGTGCTTAACAGGGAGGTGCTTATTCCACTGAGCCATCTCCCCAGCCCCTCTTCTCCCCAAGTTTTAAATGAGAAAAAAAGGTGGGTATGGTGGTGCACCCCTAAAATCCCAGCACTTGGGAGGCTGAGGCAGGAGGGTGTCTGCAAGTTTAGGCCAGCCAGAGTACAATGAGTTCCGGGCCAGCCTGAAGGACTGTTTCAGACCAAGTTCAAGCCCAGCCTGGGGAATAGGATGACACCCTGTCATATAAAGACAGACATAAAAAGAAGAAAACCCAAATGAGCGGCCTGCATATCCTCCACAATGGCTAACATGAGCAAATGTGGCAATTCAGCTTTGGGAAAATCTGGAGAAACTGGGGCACTTACACACTATGGTGACAGCTACCTTGGGAGCTTCTGAAGTTATCTACACACTCGTGGTAGGACCCAGAAGTCCTGCCACCCGGCACGTATTGGTCACAGCAAGCTGGCAGCCACTCGGGCACCTGTCAGCAGGTCGTGGTGGAGTGGCTTTGGAATGTTCCTCCCAGGCTTTTCTCAAAGTCAGTTTTCATTTTGAGACGGTTCCCCTAAGTTGCAGAATTGCTCACACTGGGCTTCACTTTACAGCCCTTCTGCCGTGGCCTCCCAGAAAGGTCCTCCAGCTGTGTGCCAGCAGGCCTGCTCCCTTCTTCACCCTCATGCAGCCCCTCTGGACCGCAGCAGCCCCGCCTTGCCTTGGGTAGGTGGTGCTGCCTCTATCCCCTCACCTGGTGAGTCTCACGGGTCCTGCAGATTCTGGCTGCCAAGTCTCTTTGGCCAGAATGCCTTCCCTGAGTAAGGTGAATTCCCAGAGACTCTACTGTCTTGGTCCCAGGGTTACTTTCACATGATATTCAGATCCATGTATCATTTCCCCCTTATTTTTATTTTCTCTTTGAGATTGTCTCTTTTTATATAGTTCAGACTGGCTTCAAACTCACAGGGATCCTCCTGCCTCAGCCTCCCCAGTGCTGGATTATGGATGTGTGCCACCAGGCCTGACTGAGGCCCATATTTCTGTCTCCCCAGCAGACAGCAGAAAACATGGCTGTGCTGGTTTACTGTTTTCCCCAGGGTCCACCTCACATCCTGGCAGGAGCTCAGGCACCAGCTGTTTAAGGGAACAGAGGTGGATGCGGTCTCTTAGTTTTGGAGGAGATCATTTATGAGGCTTGGGTGAGTGACAGCACTCTCAGCATGCAGCACAGGGCGGTGAAGCCTTGTTTTGGGGGCTGGGGGTTGAAGCCAGGCCTCAGCCAGCTGAGGAGCTTTAAGTGCCCAAGTTGTTTGGCTCATTGTCATGGCGGCCATCTGCAGTAGACGTCATCTACCTCCTGTTGTTGCATAAATGGGCTGAATACCTGGAACAGCTCCATGTGCCAAGTCCCAGAGCTGGCCAAGTAGGCAGAAGTGGCTGGGCCTCCCAAGCCTTTGGAGGGCCCGGTTGGTCTTCAGCCCGCCTTCTCCTCCTCTGGCCACTTCCTCTGGCCGCACCATGCCACCTGTTCCCATCCTCTGTCTCTGTTCCTTCCATGGGAAGGAGTTGCCTGTGAGGCTAGCTGTGTGGGGACCCTGGGTGGACAGGAGGGTGTCCTTGTGCTCCTTTGTGTGGAGAACCATGGGGACGGATCCCCCAAAGCAGGATAACTTGCTTCCATTATGGTACTCCTTTGCCCAGCTTCTATGTACTGATACACTCAGAGCTGGCTAGGAATTGCTCCTGCAACTGGAGGTGCAAACGGTCCTGCCCAGGAGCTGGTGCACAGCCTCTGAAGCAGTGAGACAGGTCAGTGAGGCCTGCCTACAGCTCCCTGGTGGTGGGCCAAGAAGCCATGCTGTTGGCAAGGACTGAGCCTGGAGAAAGAGGCTGTGACACCTCAGGGCAGGAAGGCCAGGCCTCAAAGCTGAGATGACCCAAAACACAGGAGGCCTCCTCAAGCTGTTTGTGCAGATTCCTCCAGACTTACAGGCTGCTGTTAGGGATCCGGTGTTTTTTCTGCACACCTCTCCCTACATACTGGAGAGATGATTTCAGGGCTCCTACCTGCCTGGGCTCACAGCACTCACACACTTCCTGCCATTCTTATAGCCACTAAACCCAGTGACGCGCTCTCTTCACGGATTAATAAAACACGTTTGGGTCAAGGCCTTTGTCCCTTGTTCTGATTAGCCATTGTGCCAACTGGACTTAGGACCCTTTGGCTACCCACAACCTCAGATATGTCTTTATCTCTTTATTCTCCATGTGGGTTGTGCTGGAAGAGGTAGACTGGACTTTGGAATCCCACTAACTGTTCCCTGGGATTACAACTACAGACTCTCTGGACTGAGACAGGTCTGGCTCTGGCTCCCTACTCCTTGTCACTCAGACCAACTGTCATGATTTCAGACCTGCAAACCTTCTGCCAAGGGTGTAAAGCTGTTGTTAGGGAGCTGGCCTGTAACAGCCCGCGGGATATGCAGACCAAGAGAACTCCTTTAGTGCCACAGCTCTCTGGGTCAATTCTGCTGGAGGGTTCCAGGGGGCCGCAGCAGCCTGCTGTGTAGTCACATCCCCTTCCACGGTGCTGGTGGGTCCCCTGCCGCATGACCAAGGCTGAATTGCAGCAGCTGTCAGGCTGTGACTTTTTTTTTTTTTTTTGACTTATCAGATAAGTCTCAGCTAGCTTGTATGAGAGTCAATCCATGACCAGTGTCCCCAGAAAATGAAAGTGGAAGGGGTGACTGCAGTGAACAGCAGAGTGACGTGCAGCTACAACAGCTGGTGGTCCACACATTTGCGATACAACCTGAGCCCAAGCCATGCCTGAGCTTGCTTCCTGTTTCAGTGCCACAAGGCGCCACTGTGGTCTCTGTTCTGCCTCTGTGGGCGCTGGGAGTCACAGTGCTGGGGCCAATCTGTCCCCCTGTCTCTTAGTGTCACTCTCTTGCCCCACACAGTGCCCTCGGCACAGCACACCCAGGTAGCAAGCAGAGCCACAGCTTCTCAGTGTGGCAGTTACAGTACCTCGCCACTCCCAGCTCTGCTGCAGCAAGAGTCAAAGACCTCAGAAGTCCTCGGATGGCTGCGGCCTTCACCGCCTTCCTGCCCCTCCGGAGAGCGCCCTGCCTGCCTCTCCCTTGCCTTCACAGCACCCTGTGGTGTTAAGTACACCCTATGCCAATACCAGAAACCTCTCAGATTACTCAGTCTGCCTACGATCTTTGTTTCTGCCCCAGATAACATATGGCTCCCCAGGGCTAATGGGCGCCAGGGCTCTGCAGGGCTGCCCAGGTCCGCAGAGCCCTTGGGTGGACTCCACACTCCGTGGTGCCAGACCTGGAGGCAAAGGACCATCCTAGAAACAGGGTTGCTGCAGAACTGTGCTCGGGGAAGAGGAGTAAGCGAGGAAGGCGCCTCCCCTCAATCACGCTTGGCCTAGCTGGGCCAGGCTGTTTTGTGCTTTGCATTTTTGTAGTCTGGGCGTTGAACCCACACAAGCTGTTGGGATCAGCCGGAGCTACCAAGGGGGACTTGGCAGACAGACAGCACCTCTTGGGGCCCAGCAGCCCGCCTGCCCGCCTGCCCACCCGGCGCCCGCGCCGGCTCCCACAGCTGGGGTGCCCGGGCAGCTCACAGGGCTCCCCCGCCTTCCTCTGGTTGCGGCCCAGCCAGACCCTGGGCTCTGGGGTCCTTGAATCCTTTCCTGCGCCCTTTATTCAGCCAGACATAGAATTGTGGCAACTTTCCTCTTTTCCTTGCCCCTTCCTCTTCTGCACCCTTTCCTCTCAGTACTGGGGATTTTGCACTAAGCTACAACCCCAGCCCTGTTTATGAAATTTTTTTAAAATTTCAAGACAAACTCTCAGTCAATAAATTGCCCAGCTTGGGCTTGAACTTGGGATCCTCCTACCCCAGCTGTCCAGGGAGCAGGGGCTGCAAGGGTGCAGACCACGTCCTTTTCATTTATGCATTTTGCTTTCTCCTTTGCTCCTGTGGCATGCTGACAAAAATTAAGTTTTAGGTCTGTAAATATAAGGATGAGATGATGGATAGAAGTGAGTCCGTGCTAGCTCTCCCTTAGACGACAGAAACCAAGATCTCAGAAGACTGCATTCACTTTCCCCTCCCCCCACCATTGGCTGCTGCTTTCAGTGCACTTCACTTTCACAATTTTGTCTTTTTTTTTTTTTTTTTTTTTTTTTTGGTGGAACCAGGGATTGAACTCAGGCCCTTGCACTTGCCAGGTAAGCTCTTATTCTATTGAGCTATCTCCCTGCCCCTCATTTTCACTTTGGAGCCAAAGGCAGACAGCCAGCAGGCCCGGTGGCTATGGTCGCTGCGTTTTCCATTATGACACCAGGCCATAACTTTTCCTCCATTTATCCTGGGCACAGCTCCCCAGAGTGTCAGCTCAACCTTGAAGCCGGAGCTCTACTTCTGCAGTATTTTATCAGTGTTGGCGATAGCGTGGCCCCCTCCTTGGCCTCTGTCACCAGCGGTTGGGGATGGAATTGGCTTGAACAAGCTGTCACTTCTGACTCAGAGAGTGAGTGCCCAGGGACAGGGCCCATGGGCCTTCGGAGCTGCACACCACAGCCCAGCCGCACACCATGGCATGCAAGGTCCGGAGGGAGCACACACTGTAACGAGGGGAGAGAAGGGGGTCCCGCGTGCCTCTGGGGCAGCGCTGCGAGGCAGGAGCACCTGTATTGTGTGCATCAAATTCTCAGCAGCACCTCCTCACAGCTTGCCTTGAGGAACTTAGGGGTGGGAGGGGGCATGACCTTGCCTCCAGCTAGCCTATGGCCTGGGCCCATCACTCCTGCGAGCCTTGAGGCAGCCAGCACTCCTCTCAGGCCACTAGGTTTTCCATCCCACACTAGTCACTTTGCACTTGCTCACCAGGACCCACAACATAGCTGGGGTCACTAAATGTGTGCGGGGGAGAGCAGAGAGCTCGAGCCACTCCCAGGTGCACAGCGTTGCTCTCTAGAGTTTCTCTGGGTCCCCCCATCTTGCTGGCACCCCGCTGGCACCCTGCAGAATTCCCCTGGCACAGGGGAACTGGTATCCTTAGCTCCACAATTCTATTTGAGTAACCTTTGCCTCTGCTCTGAGAAGCTTGGGCTTCAGGGACTATCGTTTGTTACTACATTTGCCACTTTGTACCCCAAGTGGCTTAGGAAGGTTTCTCCTAAAAGAAATTGTATACACAGAACTGCTGGTAGGAGGATTTCTGCTGGATGAGGGCTGCTCCACGTCAGCATACCAGGGGTGACCCTGAAGTCCGCAGGGCCACACGCGACAAGACACTGTGGAAGGTGGAGGAAGTCTGGAGCCACAGAGGGGTGCCTGGAGTCAGGAACCCTTTCTGAGGGCGGCTGGTGAGGAGGGAGGACTTGCTCAGAGCATTCTCTGGGTGGTGCGGTCCAGTGGGGACAGACTGATGACAGCGGAGGGCCAACAAGCAGCCACCGAGCCCGATGGATGGAGTGCTTTTGGACGACAGGGGCCCAGCTCAAGTCTCCGAGCTTTCACTAGAAGGTCCCTTCTGTCACTGGCTTTCAGAGTCCATTTATTAACACTTTTGTTTCACTTTTTTGGCCTTGTATTTTGAGTACATTTATTTTTACAGAAAAGTTGTAAAGATAGCAGTTTCCATATAGCTATCATGTAGTTTCCATTAACATCTAATGCAATTGTAGTTCAATTACCCCAAATGAAGAAATTAACACTGATACAATTTTTTAAAAATGTATTTGGTTGTTACAGGGTCTTACTACACAGCTTAGACTCATAGTGATCCTCCCGTTTTCAGCTTCCCCAGTGCTTGGATTACAGGGCTACTCCACTTTGCTCAGACTCTGTGGCTGGCTCAGCCAGCCCTAGGGGCAGGGCTGGCATGGCATGAGGTGCTGAGGATTGAACTGAGGTCCCTGTGCTTGCCTAAGCTGGTGCAACACTGTTATAATATTACTAACAAATCCACATGCGTTACTCAAAGGTCGTTTCTCACTCACGTTCTTTCTCTGGCTGAGTCTCACCCAGGGCAACCGGTTTAAGTTTATTCATTTTACTTTTTTGGTACTGCAGCTGGAGCTCAGGACCTCATGCTTGCCTGGCAGGTGTTTGCACTGCTGAGCCATGTCCCTGGCTAGAGTCACTGGGTCATAGGGCAAGTGGATTGCATGTAGTTGTTGTGTCCCCTGGAATCTGTACCACTTCCTTCATGTCTTTCGTGGTCTGAAGCCCTGAAAGGCCCGGGGCTGCACGTCTGCAGCAAGGCTACCACCTTCGCAGGGCTGTCTGGAAGCGGAGGTCTTTTCTGTGGTGATGGAAACACCACCACGTGGGCAGGCTGGCTTGCTCTAGAGGGTCTTGGGGGAGTTACGTTTGGGTTTGCGGAAGCACCCTGCTCTCATTCTTCCACCCAGTTTTTTAAGCGTCACCACTAGCTCTTGCCTGCAGTGCTGATGACTATGTTTGCCTAATGGTGATTCTGTTTCCGCTATTTCCTTGTCAGATAATTGGAAATTCCACAATAAGGAAGTGGGCCCCTCCTCTCCTATTTGCTTACTCATACCGGCATGGCCGAAGATAAATATCCCTTTTCTTCTATGGGCAGAATGTGAGATCTCAGTGTGAGGGTGGGGCCCTAACTGCCCTGGCTCTGGCCCTGGCCCCTGGGAGCTCTAGCTGGGCTCCGGCTCCCTTTCTCTGAGGGCATGCTATGTGTACTACTGTTTCTTGTGGTACTGGGGACTGAACTCAGGACCTTGTACTTGTCAGGCAGGAGTTTATACCACTCAGCTCTCTCCCCAGCCCTGTACTACTGTTTCTTTAAGAAGACTTTTTTCTAGGGCTGGCCAGATAGCTCAGCGGATTAAAGCACCTGCTTAGGCAATGCAGGGACCATGGTTTGATCCTGGGAGTGCCAGTGCCAGTCCTGCCCCCAGGGCAGACTGAGACAGCAACTGAGACTGGGTTGGTGGTGTGCACCCGCAGTCTCAGCATCTGGGAGGCTGGAAGAAGCTCACTGAAGTCCAATCTGTACAGTGAGACCCTGTACTACATATATTAAATAAAAAAGAAGACTTGGTTTTTGTTTTTCTTTTAAATTGGAGAGTAGGACTTAGAAAGCAAGGTCCAGGTGCTAGACTTCAGGGCGCGACTAGGGAGCACTGACCCTCTGTTCTCTCAGACAGTGTACACATGCGTGAGTGGGTGCAGAGCTGCGGGCTAACATCCACGCTTCGGATTCCTACTCTCGGCCTCCCTCTTTCCTTGTTTGTAGCTCATTTTACCAAGAGGCACAATCCTGTCACTAGTCACAACAAATTTGTTTACATTGAGAATATAGAAAAGTTTCACAATTGCTAATCTACACTACTGCATAACAAACTTACTAAACAGAGCACAGAATCTGTATGGTCAGTTTTTGCTTTTAGCTTTCCCACCCACAGCCAAAATGCTGTTTCCTAAAGTCACCAAGTCAGCCTTTGCTCTGCCCACTCGGTTGGGTTCATAGGACCACCTGTCCTTCCGATCTGACTGGCAGGTGCTTGGGCTGGCTGTGCGTGACACACCTGGGGTTCTGGGAGTCAGAGCTACTCAGTGCCTTGACCAGAGGTGCAGCCCGAGATCCCATCTGCACCCTTATTCTGCTTCTGTTCCCAGCTCTTCCACCCCATTCTCATCTCTCCTGCAGGCTCCCAGACTTGGGTTTTGGTTTATGCTTTCAGAATTTGAAAGCAACAAGCATGCAATTTTCTGTTTATCCACTTCTCCTATTTTGTGGAACTGCAATCCCCAGCAGTGAAATTCACCCTTTAGCATGGTTTTAGTGCATCTGCACCCAGCACTATGTGATACCACAACCTAACCTAGGACATTCATATGGTCTCAACCAGAAATCCTGTACCCATCTCCTTCTGGCTCCAGGCCCAGGGTAAGCACTAACCTACTTTTCTAGTTCCATGGATTTGCCTATTATGGACATTTAGTATAAATGGGATCATATGACACATAGTCTTTTGCATCTGTCCTCTTTCACTTAGTATACTATTTTCAAGGTCTGTTCATAGCATATATCAATATTTCATTACTTTTCATGGCTGAGTAATATTTCACACCCGGATATACCACATTTTTTAGTACATTCATCAATTGACAAAAATCTGGGCTGTCTTTACAACTAAACTGTAAACACTACTGCTATGAACATTTGCATATTTTGTGTGACTACGCTTTCAATTCTCTTAGGTAGAGAAGTAGGAGTAGAATTACACTGTCAGATGGCAAGTCTGTGTTTAACTTTTGAGGAACTGCTCTCAAAATCTTTCCAAGTGGTTTCATCTTCACTTTACAATCCCATGGACAGATGTTTCAGTTTCTTCCTATCTTTGTCAACACACATTTCCTTTTAAAAAAATAATTACAGCCACCAGAGCACGTGAATCTCTGTGGCTCTGGCTGATAGGCGTTTCTCTAATGACTCGTCTTTTAGGTGATATTTTGTCATTTATAAAATTTGCATGAACAAATGCCTACTTGGGTCATTTGCCCATTCGAAAACTGGATTATTCACCTTCTTATTCCTGAGTTGTAAGCATTCTTTACATATTCTGGATATAAGTTTGTTAGTATACATATGATCTGCAAATATTTTCTCCCATTCTGTATGTAGGTTGCCTATAGGTGTCCTTTGGTACATGATATTTTTAACTTCAATGAAGCCCAACTTATTTACTTTTTTCTTTTGTTGCTTGCATTTTGGGTGCCATTGCCTAGTCTGAGGTAATGCAGGTTTATGCCTGTTTGCTTCTCCGAGGTTTATTGCTTTGGCTCTGATAGGTCTTGATGCATTTGCAACTAATTTTTTAAAAAATTATTTGTATTTAAACTTGAAGCGTGAAAAACAGAAGCAAAAACAAAGAGAACAAATGACATAAACAGGGTAACATACAACGATACATATGTTATAGATTTTCACAACATGGATGGCTAATGTTATATATATATATATTTTAAATAAAACTATCCAACACAGATCAGCAGTCCACAATATAAGTGGGTTATCCACAGAATTTGTGGACTTGAGCCATTCACAGCTCATTATATTTTTATCTTATATACCTCCATTTTTTTTTACTTCTCTGCTGGATGGTTAAGACCAAGTTAAAGCAAGACCTATCTAACAAAAAATGTAACTTTTGTATCAGATAAGGTCAGTCTGGTACTCTCACGGTTTATCCTTAACCCTGTACCGCTCTTTGTAGATCCCTTGTCAGTGTCAGCCTTGTGGATGAGACATGGCCATTGCTTGACCAATTTGCTCTCTGCGGAAGCCTGAGAGAAAGTTTTCTCTCCATGCAACTAATTCTTAACTGTGGGATTCGGAAAAGTTCCGACTTCTTTCTTCGCCATGTGGCCCTCGGCTGTCTTGGCACCATCTGGTGAACAAAACCTTTTTCTTTGGAATAATGTGGTGCTCGCCGGTGAGGAACAACCCATCGGCAGGTCCTTTCACCTCAGGGTTCCCATCCGCAGACAGGGTGCCTGCGAACTGCTGTTCCGCCTTAAGTCGCCGCTTCTGTTGTAGCAGCACATACGGACTGGAGTCCCCACGCTTGGGGTCGGTCCTTTCTCTACAGTGGGCACAGCTGCTCGTCAGTTACTGTTCGTTCTTTCTACCGCACTCAGGACTTGGCGCTTGCCAAGCCGGCGCCGAGCCGCCTCCGGCTTTCGCTCTTTTTCTGCAGCTATGCAGCTAGTTTACGTTCCTGTCATCGCATCTAGCAAGCTTTTCTTCTGTTGCCTCTGGGATCTGAGGCACAGCGCAAAACCTTTTCAAGAGGCGAAAGAGGGGCCGTCCCGTCTTTTCCAGGCCCCGCCCTGGACCCCAGCCGCCCGGGCTTTGCTTTAGGCGCGCCGTGGACGAAGCGACTTCAAAGGCCTCATTTCTGGGCCGCCGGCCGCGCTCCCGCGGAGGTCAGAGTCCGGGTGCGAGTCCGGGTGCTGCGAAGCCCGCCGGGGTCAGAGTCCGGGTGCGAGTCCGACCGCGGGCGCCGGAGGGCGCGGGCCGT